>BMAT01011596.1:447365-481405 GCA_019649035.1 Elysia marginata | reverse complement strand
TTGTAGGTTCGATTCCAACCACGAAAAGCAATTTATCAACACTTTATTCATTGCAGCTACCAAATAGGTATCTATGTATAGCAGTGCTTGGAATTGTTGGAATGTTAGTATTTGAGCACAAGGCATACTGTGATGCTCTGAAATATGAATTCAATTTGCTCTGGTGTGCGTTGGTCGGCCGGGGGAAGAGCTATGCAAAGCTTTGAGATTGCCTCTGGCGGTTTAAAACTATAACCATCTTTGAAAAAATTAGTATGACTATAAGATCCTTTTATCAACAAAATCAATTCAATTAAGTACAAAACCGATACAAACAGGGAGTGTTGTGCATGCTATGATCTACTCGTACAATAAATCTATTCCTGGATCGTTGGAGATAAATTTTATTTGAGCTTCATTGACGGCAGCCCTCGGTGTCAGAACGCCAGCAGATTTCCTTTTAAACGACACCGTTTCAAACTTCAGCGCAAAGCAGTCTATTTTTGCTCTCTCCTAGCCAGGCTATTTAAGGTAACAATAAGTGATGTTTAGAGAGGAAGGAGGACTCTCTATGGATTAGCTGACGCGGCCGGTAATGGTGTTGTATGCGCACTCAGTCTGGTATACGTTGTGACAGATGGCAAATAATGAGAAGCTACTGATAACTATATGTATTGCTATTCGCTATGACGTAGCATAGTAGTTTTAGCCAGATCTCTCTCCTTCTTTCTCATTCTTTGTTTTTCTGCTTTTACCTCATCCATGTGTTCACCTCTATACCTCTATTTCACTCGATCTTTTCCCGTCTGTTTAAGTCTCTTGCCCACTACGTACTCTTTCTTTTGGCATCTTTTTACTTCGTTCATTCATACCATTCACTGCACTTCTGTCCTGTCACAGAGTAATGCTTAGTTAAAGATGTTACCCAAGTCTGTATAAAAAGTTTTAAGATCCGATACTTTTCAGCTTAAGTCTCTCATTTTCACGTGTTTGTCTGTAGATCTACTTCATGTACTTGCTATTCTTTTTTTTTTATTTCCAATCACACGCTCTGTTGCACCCCAAAAACTTTCTTGACACCATGACATAAGAAATGACTAACATACTCCATCCGTTCAAGGACGTGACAAATCGAAAAAAAAAAATATGATACCTTGACCTTTGTATTGTATTCGCTGTCTTGGACTGCTTATGTCGCTTTCAAATTTTATTCAGGCACCACTGAAAATCTGAATTAAATGAAATGGTCTCGTACAATAGGCCTACTATTTATTATGCTTATCGAATTTATCACGTAGGCCTATAAGCTTGGATTACTTAATTATTTCAAAATAAACGTGCAATCATTTAACTAACGCAGATTCCGCCCTCCAAGTAGAAACCTCCAAGTAGAAATACAAATTCTGAGCAGCGATTCCAATAAGTGATTTAAATGTCAATTTCACATGTCAGATTATTGTCACGAAGCTTACTTCCCACTGAGTGTATCAAACATTTCAGTGCACCAGTTGGACCATCAAGCAAGCAGGTCAAGACGCACCTCGCTGGCTATAGATCCAATATAATCTAGGCCCTAATAGCCTAGAACCGCAGCATCATATCCGCTGTTATCCTTAAGTTGGAATGTTTTAAATTAAAATAAAATCAGGCCATTAATTCGAAGTTAAAAACATGTTAAAAAGTAAGATCTTCGAGCCATTTTGCTACCATAAGGAGAAAAGTGATACATTCTTTGGAGTTTGCAAAAGCTATTAGGCTACATCACTAACCATGAAGCTCTTATATAACCAAAACATAAAGTCTTTTTATAACACCAGATATGAAGCTCCTGTAAAATGAAGCATGAAGTTTTATAACACCAAACACAAAGCCCCGATAACACCAGGCATGAGGCTCCTACAACGCTATGTATGGTTCTTATAACGCTAAGCATGAAGCTCTTGAACATCCAATATGAAACTCCTGTTACACCAAGCATGAAGCTCCTATAACACTAAGCATGTTCTTATAATGCCAAGCATGAAGCTCTTAAAACACCAAATATGAAACTCCTGTTACACCAAACATGAGCCCCGATAACACCAAGCATGAAGCTCCTATAACGCTATGTATAAAGTTCTTTTAACGCTAAGCATGAAGCTCTTAAACACCAAATCTGAAACTCCTGTAACACCAAGCATGAAGCTCCTATAACACTAAGGATGACGTTCTTATAACACCGAATATGAAACTCCTGTAACACCAAACATGAGGCTCCTATAAAACTAAGGATGACGTTCTTATAACACCGAATATGAAACTCCTGTAACACCAAGCATGAAGCTCCTATAACACTGACTAAGGATGACGTTCTTATAACACCGAATATAAAACTCCTGTAACACCAAGTATGGGACTCCTGTAACACCAAGTATGTGGGGACGTGCACTCATGAACATTATTTGTAGTGCAGAAGTGAATAGAAGCTTAGGTCATATTTCTTCTCTTTACATTCAGTAAAATCAATAACTTGAAGTTTAACAATAATGCCCTTTTTTTACAACCAACAGAAAGAAGTCTTGGTTGAGGCCAAACACTCTGCTATACCTGGCAACGAGCATGGACACATGTAAGTGTTTTAAATAAGATCTAATTATTGGTATTTTCCTTTTATTATCATAAGTGCTGGTGGAAGAAGCGCCCTATTTATAATTTTTAGGACTAAAAATGCACCTCAGAAATAACCTCCTGGACAACATCGGACACATTACAAATATCACGTGATATAACCAGCACAAAAAGTCACAGGTGTGACGTCCCAAATGAAATTTGCTTTCAGGTCTATTCTTAATAATGGTATTGAAAATATTAAGAATACTTATAATACATGTAATGATGATATTATTAGTATTGATAATTAAATAATAATAATAACAATAATAATAACAATAAAGGTAATAACTAAAAAACAACTTTTGAATTTTATTCATGCAGGTAAATGTTTACCTCGTAAACAGTGGTGGGTGACCTTGGTTGACACTTTTGGTATACGTGTATCATTATGAATAAAACTTCTCTTAGTTCCAGAGTAATTTTAGGCATTTAGATTTGATTGTAGATTCTGAAACATGGACAAAGAAATTGATGAGGATCGCAGAAGAGCTGTGTTGATAAGCAGTATAAAAAATGTGAACATCATATACAACTGTAGAAGTGCAACACGAAATCAATGGGCTTCACATAGCCTCCTTGAAGACATTGACAACGCGGTCATTGCCAAAGAGGGATTGGGGGGGGGGGGTATTGATTCAGAGACTATGTGTAACTCATTAATTTAGTTCGTACAATGACAGCACATGTTATTATCTCTTTGCATCTTGTTACAATGATAGTACATGTCATTATCTCTTTGCATCTTGTGAACCAGATACCGAGCACAGTGCGAGTTGAGTTGCTCCAAGGATATCCTGCACAAATACATGTACCCAGTGGGCGGCGCCCTCTCTGAGATTAGAAGGAAATGGGACAAAGACGTATCAGACATCCTCCTGTTAGAGAGGATTGCCCCTGTGAGTGACCGCCACCTTCTGTAACGCTTAAAAGAACTATTTTTTTTCTTTACATAAAATAACTATATCGTTATAATAATATCTTTGAAAGGGAATACTGTACTTATTCAATTGGAAATCGCCAATCAATAATAATCCATTTCCAATTCCACAAAATATGTGAGTTTAAGGTCGCCTTAAAACAGCAGCAATAATAATATTATGTTTGTGACTGTGACTGTCAATTTTCAAAAGTTAGTGCAGACACTTATGCTACTGGTTGATGACTTAATTTAAACGGTATTGTAGACAATACGCTGGTAGTTTTAGATCTTCGATTGGCATTGCAGTCAACATGCTTGTAATTCTCGATCTTCGATTGGTATTGTATGCTAGTAATTCCCAACTTCCGACTAGTATTTTAGACAATGTGCTAGTAATTCTTTACCTTCAAATGGTATTTACAGACAACATGCTAGTAATTCTCGATCTTCTAATGGTGATTTGCTAGTATTTCTCAACCTTCGAATATAATTTGTAACGATCCTGGTGGTCGACTGTTTTAGTCTTTTTTTTAATAAGACCACGATGCCCACTTATTGTTTACTATAAATTATACTGCTATTAGACTTTTCAAAGTCTCCTGAATGAACTTTTGCCCCCAGGATTTGACGATCAACTTGGTGCGTACCAACAGTGCAGCCATGGGCGTGATCTACCCTCGAGAATTCCTCGATTTGTTCTTTGAGCTTCAGACTGACAACTGCTTGTCATTCAATGGTGAGCAGGCACACACAAACTTCTCTTTGTTTTTCCTCTTAGTCTGGATGAGAGAGAGAGAGAGAGAGAGAGAGAGAGAGAGANNNAGAGAGAGAGAGAGAGAGAGAGAGAGGGAGGGAGGGAGAGAGAGAGTTGGGTAAAGCTGTGTAAAAAATCGACATACTATTGATTAGTTTTAAGAGTTTTTATGCCTATTATGAAATTTTTGTAAATTTTTAAATTGTTATTATATTTTATTATTATATTTTTTTACAGTATATTAACCCCTTTCGGTAAATTTGACTTCGTACTGTGTTGCCGCAAGAGCAGCGCCACCAATGCCCCAGCAAACCAGTACACCTGAAAGCCACTTTTAAGCCATATACAGGGTGGCACAGGCGCAAATCACAAAATTAAAACATTGCCTGTAGCTGGGTACCCATGTCCCAAGACATGGTCGGGAATCGAACTCACGATCGCCGGATCACGAGTCTGACGCGCTAAGCCACTCTGCCATGCTGTAGTATAATATGATATATACATCAGTGAATGCTCAAAGGTAATAAAAATAATGTCCCACCTTACCCCTCTGCAAGCAAAGATTTATGGTTTGGTCAGTGAGTTGAGAGAGACAGTGGACTTAATCAATAGGACTGGACTGGCAATATGAAAGACAAGAAAGAACGAACGAAAGAAAGAAAGAAGGAGAAGGAGAAGAAAAAGAGCTTACAGAATCATGCAGTATACTTTTAACCACAGGGATTAGCAAACACAAAATGGCACCCGTAAAGACGAATTGGTTAATAACAAGACGTTTTACTATTTATAACCGTTTTCATTTAGGTTTTGTATCTTAATTTCTTTAGGTGTGAGCATAGACTACCCTTCTCAACTTCCCAATCCCAAGTTTGTGAGGGGCTGGAATCACCCCAGCGGCTTCTTCTGTCAAGACATACCAGGGTAAGAGCTAAAGCCCACTGTCTTTTCTAACTTCTGTAAGACATATCAGGGTAAGAGCTAAAGCTCACCGTCTTTTGTGACTTAAAACATTAACCTTCAGATATACATCTAACATGTATCTAACTTCGAAAAGCAAAAATACATTTCTGGCATAGCAGTTTGTAAGGTATTGTAATGGACGTTTCACTTAATGGCGATGTATTTGTTTGCCTTTGGTCTTATCGAGTAGGGCGTGTGGCATAAGGCTTACAAAATTTTGAGTTTAATGTGTGAAAAATACGGTATCGTCTTAGATAAATCTAAATAGAAATTGGTTATACAGTTACGGGAATGATTAGTTTGCTTCAACAAAGTGGTATGGTTTTGTAAAATATGGTTCCTCCTTATCAAGACCTATAGTATATAAGCAAAACTCTGGGTACGAGCCTTTTTGATTCCACGGTTGTAGTAATTTAATCTTACAAAGATTTTTCAAAAGCACCTTAAAATGACGGAATAATTTATCAGGACATGTTCATGTTTCGAGTTCCTTTATGTCCAAATCCTCACAGGACTTTTTACTTGCACTTCATGTCCATCTTGAGCATTCTCTTTCTCACCCTAAACATGCTGATCAAGGGCACTTAAAGATAAAAATGATGTCCTAATACATTGCAAAGGCACCCGACCAATGTCTACCTCTCCCTGTCTTTACGTTTGTTTTATCTCAAGAGAGGCTACTTGTTGTAGCCTGTTTACTTGTATGACAGTATATACATATAACCCAAATAACTATTGCAATAAATGATTATTCCTAGATTTTTTTAACGCTATTATTTTCTTAAAGAAGGTCGTGTTTTATGTTTGAAATGTGAAAATGTAGTTTTTTCATCATAGTTGACATTATTTTTTTCATAATGTTCGTTTCTATCTAAGTTATTTGATCCGATGGGGTAAGCTGAAGGTCTACGCAAAAATGAACTAACAACTTGTAGTTACTACATGTACTAAAGCGAGTCATCTGAGAAGCTTAGGAGACGTTAAACCCACTAAAGGTCCTGAGATAGTATTGATCTGTTTGCTTTAAACAATAGTTGGTTTTAAGTATTACGTAAGCAAACATGGAACTATAACATAGGCGTCGTGTTAATGCATAACATTCCCGTAAAATGTGTTGAATTAGCCCGGAGTCCACAGCACTGAATTGTAACCCTTTGCGAAAAAAGGCGCGTTCTAGTAAAACCGCAAATTTATTTTTCAAAACAGACGATATCTGAACCAAATTTTGTTAGATTATACTTGTTTTTCGAGCAAAGTTATACAGAATGGATTAAACTAAAGGAGGTGTATTTCCTTATTCAACTATTAACTTTTGCCAATTTTCTGCCTCCCCCTCCCCCCTCAAGCCGGCCAGGCCATACGAAACTGGTGATCATTGTTCAAACGGACATTAAAGGTAATCTGCCCAGGTCATTGGTAGACTCGGCCATCCCAGGTGCTGTGGTCGGTCTGTGCCACAACCTCAGGAACATGCTAAAAAAGGATGGGCACATCCCCAGATGACAACTTTATTTTTTTTTTTTGGTGTTTGTTTTTTAATGTAAGCATTTTGTAATTTTCTTTCGTATTGATTAAGATACATCTGTATTATACATGTATTTAGCTCTGACTTTTAGGACCTCGTAAAAATGACAATGTAATTTTTTGTTGTTTTCTATTTAAGTTAAATGCTTCTAAAACATTTCTTTTCATACATAGTTAGTGGTTGCAACGTAACACTAATACTAGCTGGTTGTATTAAGCGTGGGTTGCAACAGCTGCCGTTAATTGAAACATATTTTCAAATGTGACATTTACTTAAATCATGAACTAGCCAAAAGCGAAACATTGCAACAATGTACATTAGCACTGTATCTCTCTGTCTGTCAGATGTATTAAGTGTTATACAAGTATCCTTTTTCAGGGATTGTTTTGACATTGAGAACATTGATATATACAAAATAATGTCAATTAACTTAGTCTATGTTTTGGTAATTGAAAGGCATATGAAAACGTTGTGTTGCCTGTAACACGAGAATTATATGTGCATGCACATGTTTTTAATTCCTGTTACATCAAATATTTTTATGCGATTTTAAATGATCATATCATCTTTATCACCTCCATCATCATCATCATCATCATCATCATCATCATCATCATCATCATCATCATCATCATCATCATCACCATCATCATCATCATCATCATCTTTGTCGCCGTCATAACCATCACCATCACTATTATTACTATGATGACGAAGACGACCACAACTATCATTTAAATTTTAATCGTCTTTACCACCACCATCATCATCATCTTCATTATCATTTTTCATCATTACTATAATCGTCATTCTCCCTACCATCAAAAGAATGACAACCACCAAGATCCTCAACATCATCTTCATCATCATAACCATCCTCATCTTCATGAGGAATGCTGTCTTATTTAAGTGGCAATATCTTTGCGTTATGTTTTTTCTGGTGATTTGAATTTTGACTAACCCATAAAATTTTTATCCTCATTGTCATCTTAATAATACACATTTTTATCATTTCTGTCCTTGAAATCATTATTATAGATGCAGACAATATTATTTTTTTTAAATTTTATTTTCACAATCATCGCCTTTCACAACAAGATTTTATCTGAACTTTATTGTTAATGAAAGAACAAATAATGACGTTACTCACTGGCAGCGAAAGCATCTCTGAGTAACTGACAAATATTTTACTTCTTCATTTCACAATTTGTTTAAGCAAATATTAATTTTTTTTTGTACATGTATGTACTTGTAGCAATAGAAATTGCAATATTATCAAAGAAATAGTGTACCTATTTGTGTACCTATTTTTTATCGTTGATCTCCACAAGTTAAGAAAAATGTTTAGTTAAAATAAAAGAAAATAAAGAGAGGCAAAGATCTACAGCTGGCTTTATGAAGTTTAACAGCAAGATTGTTTATGTACACGGGTATTTAAGGTCAGCAAAGTTATGGGTATTTGTGAGGTGTAAAGAGTCATTGACTTTTGGGGTGGTAGGAAAGCCCTCCCTACCCCTCCTTCGACAATTTACTTAATGTGACAAGCTTATTTCATTCGACTAAGCATGACTTCAGAAGTCTATCTATTGCATATGTATAATGTTTCTAGTTGGTAAGACGCAAGAGTGCCCTAATTGTTCTTAGAAAATTTGAAAATTGAAATCAAGATAATTTTTTTTTACTTTTAATGTGTTTTGTTTCGTGCAATGAGAATAGACGTATTTTACAGGTTTTTCCTGATGGAACCATAGACTCTGGCATTACTTTTTACAATCTACACGTGCAGATATTTTTTTTTATTTTAACTTTGATATTTGTTTTCTTTAATCTAGCTATGTACCGTGCTATTGTATGAGAAGATTTTAAATAAAAGTTATATTCGTACGTATTTTAAACTGTATCAGACGCAAAAGCTCAGGGAAACTTAGGAGAGGACAGCACGTGCATTGCCTTTATAAAATATAACAACCCAGCATAGAATTCAGTGGTGATATTCAAACCTCTCCTTACACTTACAGCCAGAAGAGCAGAGGAAAAGATTAAACCGACACCCCCCTTCCCATCTCCTGCAAAACAATACAAATTACAGTACCGTCAGCGCTGTTATAGGGGACATAACCAATAATCGACGTAGGAAAAAAATCGAGTTACGTGCAAGTTTTTATGACTGTTGCCATGGGACACACACGTGCACATGAAAAGGATCAATCTAACTAAAAATCGACTTAACGAACTTCAACTTAAATAGAGTTGACTGTATGACAATTGCATACTGGTCCAAAATATTGTACTTTTCCTGATTTTTATTCTTGAAACTTTTTACTTACAAAACAACACATGTACTTCAGTGTCAAAAGTGTAAGAACCAAATAAAGTTTAACCAAAATCCATTCATGTAATTGATTTTAGTTTTGTCTTTGTTTGTGTTTTAAATGTAAGGCTCGTGATTTTGTTGCTCACCTTTTAAAAGGTAGTGTTTGCTCAATGTCACTTGTCAGCAGCTGTATAACGGCGACTCGAGTTCTACTGCAATGCACATTTGAATTTAGTTTTCTCTCTTAGTTTGTGTTTTCAATGTGCCGCTTTCGACACTCATCTTTTAAATGGCAGTGTTAATTTAACTAAGCGTTGTCAGCAGCTGTGTAGAAGGAACTGGAAGCCACTACAAAAATGAATCTCGCTTTTTGCAAATTACTCGACCTTTTGTAAGTATAACACGGTTACATGTACTTAAATTTTTGCTGGGTAACAAAAAAAAAAAAACACAAAAAAAACAACAAAAAAGTTTTTATTTCTTTAACCTTTATGGAATAAGATCAAACTTTTGTTTTAATGCAAAAAGCAATTACATTGTACTTGTTTTAATGGAAAAAATGATTTCGTTTGCCCTAAACTCTTAGTCTATAACTTTAATTTTTATTCTGTTTTTTCCCCCCTCGCTGCTTTGCAGGAATATAAAATTACAAGTTATATTCCCTTTGAAACAGCGTTTGCAATATTTCAACAGTTATTTGAATGCTGGAAACATTGTGAAATAATACACAAAAATTTCAAGGATAAAGAGAAGCTAAGCATAATGCATTCATGTAGGCATTCCGTCTTGTTATCATATTTAGTAGAGACCTTTAGCACACGCACCGTGTCTCACTATGCGTACGTGAAAATCGGGAAAGCAGATTGAGAAACTATAAAAATAATGAAACCAGTTTCTAAAAATAGACCCCCAGACGTTCGCGTCATACTCACGCGTTGCTGCTTTAAGTCTGTAATGTTTATAAAATGACTCGGTCTTTTCTCCTTCAAACTGCGTCTTAGTTTCTTTATCTGTAGATCTCATCTCAGCCTAGCATTATGTCGGTCTTCGATCTTTATCTCGCAGTGTCTTCTTGCTTCTGATTCAAATCTTATTATCGTTTTGTCGTTAGGCGGGGAGGAGGCTGAGCGATGACGTCTTACGCGACAATCGCCCTGCGTTCCTTGTCTTTTTTAGATGTCACTCAAGCTGCTACATCGGTTCTCTTCACTTTCGGTTATCTTGTGTAGATATCTTTGAAGTGTTCTTGCCTCTGCGCGAGTGCTCACATAGGACTCAATCGTGGCTTCTTGAGTGTACATCAAAGTTAAAAATCTGATAATACTGTTCGGTTACCCCGCCTAGTTACGTCACGGAGTCTTCTCAAGTCGCCATAGACCATTTCACTAATTGTCTCGCGATGGCCGCAGTGTTTAAAATTAAGTTTAGTATTTACTTTTATTGAATCTTAAGAATTTCCTAAAACGGATATAAAAGAATGTCTCCGTAAAAGCCATGTAGTTTAAAATGAAATAGATACATGTACGTGTACACGTATTGTCCACAGCCTAAAATCAAGCTAAATCCCATCATCTCGGACTTACCGCAATATATGTACGGTAAATTAATACATGTGGTTTAAATAACTATGAATACAGCTTTCTTGTTGTACACTAAAAAATTAAAGCCTCGATGAATAGGCCTACTTTAATAATGAAATCTGCATACAGTCAGATTTAATCAACGCTTTGGTCCCAAACCAATTTGTCGACCAAATGCTCAAATCTAAGTTAAACTTTGGAAAACATGTACAAATAGAAGTTTATATTGATCAAGAAAAAAAAACCCATTATTATACTAATGCAAGTGTAAGCACTTAAACAAAGGAGGTCGGTTTACTTTATACATGTATAGTCATGTATTCAATTCGTAATGTTAACGTACCCTTCCCTGGTTCAGCGGCTCCTCTCTCTCTCAAAGACCTATCTCTTCCAGAGAAGATACACGTACTGCGTGTTTAAATTAAGGCAATGGCACAAAAATGATTTTCAACTACAGCAACATTCATTTGCTTGACGTTGGAGACGGTACGATGCTAAAGAATTCTTATAACTTAGGGTTGAGAATCAAGGTGTGATGCTTGTTTTTTTTTTATGCCGCTGCTACCACCAAATATATAATTGAATATTAACATGTACTAGCCAACTTTCTCCTTCTAGGAACGGTGAAAATGATCAATGACGAGACAGATAACTATGACTATACCCAAAACTCACGCTTAGAGAACAAAAAGGAAAAAAAAACCAAATGAGGCTGTGTTAGAACTGCCGAGACATGTAGTTTTAGATCTATACGTCAATTAAATGTAAATAATATCTAGATCTAGATACATTTTCATTTATGCTTGTAAGTTCACCTACCATTCGCCTTCCTCGCTTTACTTTTGTGCTTCGAAATTCTTCATAGGTGTGTATTAAAGCAGAAGCTTTTATGTTCCATTTTGTAAAATTTTAAACATTAAAAACTTTGGTAAACAAACTCTCACTTCGGTGCCCTAGAATGAGAATTTCCAAGAAAAGGTGCAGCAAAATAGTTTGTAAATTTTGCTGTTTTGCCAGCGCACCTTTCTAAAACGATACTAAAAAAATTGCTTGTTGAACACACTATCTAGTTTTAACAGTGGTTAGCATTAGAATCTAGTTCTAGACTTAGAAGCCAATGCCAATATAAAAATTAAATGTCGAAAAGGAGATCTCCTAGACCTCAACTGAATTTTAAAAAGCCTTTGTACATGTATTTTCATGTATACATTTTAGAGCCTGTTCTTTTTTAAGCTCTGGGTTGTCTCACATTCAAAGAGAAGATATACTGACAATTTGGGACATTATCTCAATTATATTAGGATTCCGGTTTCACACTTTGTAATTAAGGCTATGATTTTATAACAAAAAATGTGGCTAACCTACAGACAAGCAGTGTGCTCTAGCAACACCGAGAAAATTCTTTGTCGGTACAAAACTTTGTGTTGACAAAGTAAAAATATCTCCAGCGTTATTAGTGCCTGCGCTGTTCGAACTCTAACAGTAGATCCGTATCACTACACTTCTGTAGGCTATCTGATCTTAAGCTTATGCTTACGGCACTTTGTTTGTCGCTGTTTCTCAAATTTTGGCTGGTTCCCACACTTTTAGAAGGACGAACTTAGCACTCTACAACATCTTACAGTGTCCTTTCAAACTTGACCTAGAGGACAACAGGCTACAAGTACAAGTAAATAGACTGCAGCTTGGACCTTTAAGACAGAAATAGCCTTTGGCCTTGAAAAAATGGGACTTCGAAATTCTCTAATCTCCCCTTCGCTGTGTTGATAAAGTTGGGGAAGTGAGATTAACCTTCAGGCAGTTTAGTGGCCCTTTAAAATTCCCATTAGAATGTTTGAACCTATGACTTAATTAAAGGAGTCCATCTATATGTCTTTGTCTCAACCTGTGTCTGTCTGTGTATCTGCCTGTCTCCCCTTCTCTCTACCTTTGTCTATCTCAGGGTCTCTACCTATGGTGCTCTCTTACTTAGTCACTGTCTGTCTGCCTCTCTTTGTCTGTGTCAACTCCCTTTTTCTGAGTCTCTCTGTTTTTGTTGTTCTTGTTTCTAATCAATGTCTTGCAGAAAAAGCTACATAAATGAAGACATAAATAGGCCTGTAGGTGGATAGATAAAGATAGAGATAAACAGAGAAAACAAATTTAAAGACCAATGGTTTGGAAAAAATTATATAGGGCCTTCTAAATTATAATAAATGAGACAATAAACGTCATGCTCACTTCGGCTCCAAAGATGCTCTTGTTTCTCATCCGCAAAGTGAGAGAAAGGAAAGACAACATACATATAGAAGTATATTTCCCATGATTTACTCTGCTGTAAATTTTGCGGTCTTTGTAACAGTATGTTTCAATTTTCTATTGTGTTCAAACTGAGATGAGAAAGAAAATTCAGAAATCCTTTCCTAGACACCATGGAACTAGACCTTTGGGTAATAGAGGGTTTGAACTTCTATTTAAAAATGTGTCTTAAAAAAACATTATGACTTTAGAACTAGTGAAATGGAAAAACGGTTGAAAGCAAGACGCGCCTATGGTATGAAACTATGACTGTACCCTTTCGGTCCAAGCACGAACGAGAAATGAGAAGGGAGATAACCGTTTGTACACAATTATATTTGTACACACTTTAATACGGTTATCTTTCTTTGTCTGAAAATTCTGACTGGGTGGGGCGGGGAAGGAGGAGGAATTTTACTCATGAATGGTTTAATATCTGCTCTTAGAGGATAGTGAAAAAAAAGGCAAAACCTTGTTGTAGTTATCTTTGCTTTTCAAGTTCCTTCGTTGCTGTCGAATACATGTATTAATATCAGAAAAGCTGCCAATTACTAAGTTACATGCCTACGAGTACGAGTAAAAACCTTAAAACGACATTTTATGATTCAGATGAAAACGAACCAATGTGTCTAATCGCATCTATGTAGCCTATTATATTTTGAAAAACAAATTAAGGGGGTAAGGAAACAAAAACTGTTGCCTCCACCCTTCTTCTTCTTTTTTGTTGAGTTCTAGATAATGGAAATGCTCAAGAGGCAAACAAATTTGTCGTTTCCAGCAGATGTCTAAAAGAACCATAACACCATCTCCAAATTCGGATCTTATTCTTTTGCTTCGCGTTCTCTAGTCTAAATGTTTAGTTTTTTATGATTATGTAACCGTCAGCTGCATGAGGTTACATATAATTATTGTTTTTTTTCTAGGTCTAAGTATGGGTCAAAGAGTTTGGTGCTAAGCTCTTTTAGCAGAAAGTCCTAAAAAGAGGGCTCAGCTGTCTCTGCAGTGATTCCCCATTGGCACATTTCTGATTCGCCTTTCTTAATACGTACATGTATTTTGGAACACGCGCTTTGCTAATCTGTTGAGGCAGGGTTCTTAGTCTAAAGAGTGAGGTTTATTCCTTTCTGCTGTGTTTGGAAACGTCAACTTTTTAATTCATACCGGGTATCTTCGTTTTTCTTTTCCCACCCTCATCCTGCAGCTATCCTGATCACTGTTTTTGCCTCTTGTTATGTGATTATTATTCTACTCGATCTCCCCTGTTTACCTTAATCTCTAAGGCATTGATGTCACTTTTCAAAAGAGTAATGACTATGCCTTTGAGTCCATCCGTCTGTCTTGTTTGAAGGATTAGTAACCTGTCATTGTAAATCTACATAAGTATTTGGGGTAAAGTAGGGGAAGAGACTCTTGGATGCACGCCAAATCAACCTCCTTTTTTGTCATTTTGTGACGACCAGCTTCTTCGTTGTTATACCCTCGGCAATCCTTTCCTTAACATTCCAGTTCCACGAGTAGCTTGGGGTAGGCTCTTTCGAGGTAGAGAGCCCGGCACATCATCAACCTGAGGGTCCATCGATGAAGCACCATGACGTGAAAAATCTATATTTCTAAACGGCATTTGAATTTTGCGTTGACATTTTAATTCACTGCACCCAAAAGGTCTTTACCATCAGGCCTCGGCGTACTTATTCTCTAGAGATACATTTTCTTAGCCCTTAACTGTTCTTAGTCGAATCACAGGACAGCAGGTTTGGTCTTTTCCTAGGAGTAGTTCTGTAAAGAAAGCCTTCCAATCCCGATGACCCCCCCCCCTCCCCCAGGCAGGTTTTTTTTTCGATTCCTTCTGTTCCCGGTGCGCCTGCAAAATCCCCATGTCACCCAGATGGCAAGTCCGTTAGACACTCGCAAGCCCAGCTTTCATTCCCCACCACCTGCGACAACTGTCTACACCAGACCATAGCCATGCTTAGGCTTTAGATCTTTTACTCCAAAATTGTGGACAGAGGATCGTCTCATCCTGGTCACTAAGCCCCACCCTCCACCAAGCTAAACAGCCCTAGAAGAGCTAAGGTAGCTGGCATCCCATAGTCCCTCAGCAGACCTGTCTACTGTGATTCGTGCCCCCCCCAGTGGAACAAAGTGACACCATGATCTTCCCAGTCCGAATTTGATTTCGAGGCCAACCTCTTCTAGTATTTCAAGACTTATGACCAAAGTCTGGCCAGGCTGTGTGGGGCCACGGCAGTTTCTTTTGTTCCTATGGGGTCACTATCCAAATGATGCTACCTGTGAAGAGCCTCCCCTGTTCCGCCACCCTGGAGACGCGCCTCAATGCTGTACAGCCGTCAGCGCGACCTGGGTCGACAATTTCCATCAATGTTTGGAGGCGTAAACCAGCCATAAGTTACTATAACCACTACATGTATCAATTTCTGCCGCTTCTGCTGCTGCTGCTGCTACTAATGCTACCACTATTACTGCTGCTGCTGCTACTACTACTACTACTACTACTACTACTACTACTACTACTACTATTACTACTGCTACTACTACTACTAGCCTACTACTACTACCAGATGAAATCATTCTACTTGTAGGCCTACCTAATAAAGAACTCCCAAGTAAAATTAATATTACGATGCTGTGTTTGAGTAGGTCTTTTTAACAGGAAAACAAACTTCCAGAATTTTATTTTTTGTACTGTATTTGTCTGAACTGACAAGTTCCAGACCATGTGCACAGTCATATATTAAAAAAGAACATTTTTTTCAAGGATGCATTCAACAAACATTGGAGGACTCCTAGATGTATGAAGCAATTCAACAAGCATATCTGAGGCCTCCTAGATGTATGAAGCCATTCGTGAGACAGACAACGCTTATTAGAAGAGATGGATCGAAACGGGAGCCTCATTCGGGGATGGATCATCTAGGACAGGCACTTCCAGAATGTAGTAATCCTATCTCCTATCACCTATCGCTTAGATTTGGCATCCGTCGGGGCGCAGCAAAGAATGTCCTAACCACAGCTTTCCATTCCTGTCTATCTTCAGCTGTCCGTGTTTCTCAGTGCTGTCCATTCTCTGATGTTGTCTTCCCAGCGTTTTTTCTGCCTACCTCTCCCTCTATCTCCATTTACGGTATCCTATATGATGGTCTTGGCAAGGCCAGACGAGCGAGTAGCGTGCCGACACTATTTCAGTTTCCGTTGCCTAACGATGGTCAGAAGGTCAACATGTGGCCCAACGGCATTTTCATTTCTTCTTCTCACTCCTTCATTTGTGATATGCTCTTTATATAAGATGCCATGTAGTCTTCTGTAGCACCTCATTTCCATGGCTCTTATTCTTTTTGCACAACAAGGCAACAAGTGCAGTCTTTTGTAACAATAAAATCGGAGACTGGTTTACAACAACAGTCAGGGTGCGACAAGGCTGCCTACTCTCCCCAACCCTCTTCAATATCTTCCTCGAAAGAATTTTGACTGATGCTCTGGAGGACCACTTCGGAACAGTTAGCTTTGGTGGCAGACCTATCACCAAACTACGGTTTCCCGACGACATCGATGGACTAGCTGGAAATGATTGTGAAATGGCTAGCTTGGTGGAACAACTGGACAAAGCCTCATCCAACTTTGACATGGAGATTAGTGCTGAGAAAACCAATATTATGACCAACAGAAAAGAGTCGTCGAAGAAAAAAATAAAGGTCAACGGTCAAATACTTGAACGTTTACAAAATTCAAATATCTAGGCTTAATAATCTCCGACGAATGATCAAAGCCTGAAATACTGTCCAGAATAGCCCAGACTACAGCCGCCCTGACCAAACTTAAACCCATCTGGAACAATGAGAACATTGCTATCAGCTCTAAGATCAGACTGCTACGTTCCCTGGTCATGTTAATTTTTCTATATGCCTGTGAGTCGTGGACACTGAACGCTGATAGTAATAACCAAGACCAAAAAATCCAAGAATTTTTTTTTGCTCCTGAAGATACCGCAGACGGTGCAAAATAAACAAAAATATTACAATAATACAACGTAAGATGTTACAATAATAAACCGCAAGGGTTTTAAATGGCCGATGATAAAGGTGAAGTGCTTGGTAATCAATAGAAACACAATATGCAAGGGCAACTCTTTAAAAGGCTTATGAGAGCAAGAGTTGTGCTCTTCTCTGAATTAAGTTTAATACTGCAAAAAGGTTATTGCAAGCAGGTGCTGAAATAGCATACTGGTTGATTTTTTTTTCTAAATGAAAGTGAGAAACAATTTGAGCTGAAACCTAAATTTGAACGGAAAAAAGCTGAAATCAGCTGAAATCTGAAGCTTTTTTCTCTCTTTTAAATTACTGGTTAGAGTGATTTTGTCTCTGTGCCTCCAAGTTCTATAGTAACCTAACTCGCGATGCCAATTCATCGATCTAAAATCTTAATATCTTTGATCTGCCGGCGCTGCAACTTTCTGCTCTTGTCGGTTTTTTTGTCTACACGTGGATATCTTTCCTTTTTGCTCATGGTCAAAGCATTAGGGTCTGGGAATGAAGCAAGATTAGATAGCTTATCTACCTCACCTGTTCAACACACGGTACTTTTATTTACCATATTATAGTTAACTATGATAAGCCTCGACGTGTCACTCCGGATTGAACTGATTAACAAGCTACCCAAGATACTGGTGGCCGCAAGAGTGTCAGTCACGCGGAACCACACATGTTAAACCCCAGAAACCAGCATTTCTATCGACAAGCTTGGACGGTTACACAAAAGAAAAAAAAAGTCCTATGTAATGGGGTAAGGTTAGAACACGTGCGAACGTGACATTGACAAACGCTACGCTAGTGCTAACGTTTATTCCTAGCGTTGATACCAAAGCCAGGTTTTCATAATGATTAGTTAACTACCTACGTGACGCATTATTTTTCCACATTGAACTTTCCTGTACCCAGTTTGTACGCGAAAAATGCATTTGCATTTTTCATTTGAATCGTGCAATCCAGGTTGAAATATTATGTGATGATCTGTGTATTTCACTAAAGCTTACTCTCATTTCATTTTGCAGAGTTAGAGCAAAAAAGGATCTACTGGAACCATTAAAAGTATTCCCCCAACAGTCTTGTCTAAATCTTTCACCTATACTGTTTTTAATTGAATATTGTTAGCTAATATCAGCTGATTAGTACTACCAGCAAATGAAAACTGTCGATACTAAGACAGCGTCAAGACAGTGGTTATTTTACTTACCATTGTCATGCATTACAGAGCTGTTCATGATATTGGTACCTAACGGAATAACATTAAATAGAGCGCGATACAATAAAAAGAAGTATCTACTGACACTAACTTAAAATAAATTGAATAAAATGATGCCCAGGGGTGACATGGTTTTCTTCTTCTTGTTGTTGTCGGTCCCGACTTCAGATATTGACTGACCCTCGTCTGCTTGGTGAAGCTTTTAATCTTTTCCAGAGTTCGCCAGAGTTGGGACTGTTCCAAACTACCTGTTTTTGCATTCTATAATTTTGAGTCTTGCAGGATATGCTCTGCAGCCTCAGCAGCTTCTCCACAGGAGCGACCGCCTGTGTGGGCAGACTGATACATTTTAAACATAATTATGTGCCTTTAGCCTTTAGGCTGTTTGGCCCTGCCTATCCATTCGGGGCAAGCCATCTTGTTAGCTGGCATCGGAATGTCCATTTTCCTCCTTTTCTTCCATGGGGCTTTTGACAATGCGTCTGGCCCAGTCAATGGTAGGACAGATCATCACTCAGCTGCTCGAAGTCAGATTTCTTTCGGGCTTGTCTGTCTAGTTTTTCATCATCCCCTATTTTGAAGTTGCCCGTAATCCATTGGAGGACCAGCGCTAAGATGTCTTGTGGTCTTCTAATTTTATTAAGACAGACTTTTGAGTCGCTGAGGATCACCTAAATGGCTCCTGTCTGGTCTGAAGCTACCTCTTCCATCAGCTTTAGTTTCTCCTTGACCGCTTCTAATTCTGCTTTGTAGCTCGTGCAGTGCAGACCTGAGGGTCCTGATTTTTCTGTAGTTTAATTCAGTTCGCCGCTGCGTGAATTTTTTGTGACGCTTTTTTGCAGAGAAATCTGTGGTTTTTTTAGTTCCTTTTCTGTCTAATGGGAATTGTGTGTTTATGTACCTAACGCTCTTTTTTCCAAAGGTGGTAAGGCGCTGTATGTTTCAATAGGGGTCAGATTTGTAAATTATATTTTATGGTAATTTTCAGCCTCTAGGGTTCTGGATTCTTTGGCAAAACTTGTTCTTTTTGTTCAGGCCTTTGGTAAGGCTTTGCAGGCCTTATTGAGTCTCTTGGTCTGTAATTAAGTATCTCTCCGTTCTTGAAGGGTCTAAAGTATCAAGCTGTTTCTTTGAGTGGCAAGGCAATGTAAGTGCCGAATCTACTGTAAGTCAAGGGTTCGAATAATATCGTAGGTAAACCTATGTAGCCATTTTCCACTGCTAATGTAAAACTTCAAACTAAAAAAAACCCACTAACCTAGACCTATCAATGCTTTCAACAACCTCTTTCAAGTCTATGCAAACGTAACATTATATATTTTCTATGAAAAAGACTACAATACCAATTGAGACTTACTCCAGTATTAAATCTTGATACAGTAAAAAGAACAAACTTCATATTGTCCCGTCGTATTTAAGAGTATGCCAAGGTTAAGAGACATTCAACAGGCGTTGTTCTACGTTCTATGAGGCGTAGATAACGTAGAAGAAATATTATGACATTAATGCTTGTACGCAAAATCTTGAAAAAAATAATATATAGAGAAACAGGAAAGTTATGACCTAAACCTGAATTCATAATTTATTACTTGGGATGAACAAACCTACATTTGAATTTTTGCAGGTTAAATTATCTATAACACAAGCTTTTAGGATTTAATACATTTTACAAATCGAAGGTTGGAAAATATGGACAGTGAAAAGACGGAGATAAATTTAAAGAGAAAAAAATGATTATGGACCTATCATGGCTCTTTGGACGTAAAAGCTAAAACAAATAATGATGATAAAAAGTTTGAAGGCGAAAAGGTTAGATAATGAAAACTCACGAAGATCGTGATAAAAGTTACATCATGTTCTACACTACAGTCAAGTTTCCATACAGTATATAACCTTAGTAGCCTACTTATTCATTGTTACATCAGCTTGGTTTTTCACTGACTTTCACCAATGCTAATTGTAGCCAGCTTAGGAATTAGGGCAAAATAATACGACATTCTGTATGCTTTAACTGATTGAAACAAAGACAGTAGATAAGCCTAAGTAATTGTTTTAACATTGGCAGAGGCAGGCTCTAATCCCACAGATCACCAATCCAATTTTTTAAAGAAGAAGAGTGGTTCCGTTTAGACCTCTGATTTTGGAAAACAAAATATAACGTAATCTTGTTCACCTTCAAAATGGATTAAGGGAAAGAGACCTCTTTTAGGCTATGTCTGTGCAAAGTTCACCTTGCTCTCAATGACGAAAAAGTTTATCCTTTTCCACAATCAGGACGAAAATGAAAAAATAATTTGCTCATAAGCAAAAGTCATTTTTATGAATAATAATAAAAAAAACAACAAACCAACAAAACATTTTGATGATATAATTGTCTGTTAAAATTGACTATTCCAAAAGCCCTTCTTTAAAGTAGGCCTGTACAGTCATGTTTTGCCTTTAGAGGCAAGGAATGGCTATTCTTTCCATGGTTACTCTTTGTGCATTAATCAGGACAGAGTGATATAGCTACGTGCACAATGTTAGCTAGAGTAGACTTTGACAGAAACGCCCCCTTTTTGTCCAATAAAGCTTATCTTGTAGCCAGATCTAGAGGTTGGACAATACGGGCGTCACAAGATCCTGTTGACAGTGTCATACCAGGCCATCGAACTGCCCTCCATCTCCCAAGCACATGTCCAATTTCAGCTAATAATTTAATTTAAATTCATATCGGTTAACCGAGTTCATAGTGTTATTGAATGTTTTATTTATAGAACCTTGGTAAGTTTTTCGATTCAAGTAATAGAGCAGTTACGCAAGGAATGCTTAACCGCGATACATAATGTAGGTTATCGCCCGTCTTTATTCCTGAAGGACTTGCCACCCATTTATTTTGCATTCAATATTGAACACCTCTGAGTCCTCTGACCCTTAGTTTGCTGCAGTGATAACCACTGAGTCTACGGCTATTCACAAAAATATGCCATAGTTGTATTTTATATTGATGATGCCTGTTTTCTTCTCTCCTTTTTATGGTTTCTTTGCGTTCTTACTGTGTTCAAAAATGATTAGGGAGGTGGAAAGAATGCAAGCCTTGACGAAAATTGTTTTATATTATTTTCATAAAAACATATTTATTAGCAAACAATAAAAATATAAAGAAAATTCAGCCTACCATATAGGTTTGCTTGTAAAGACGCTTGTTAGATCGCTAAACAAAATACTCTTTCCATTGATATGCCGTTAGGACCCACCCACCTTTCCTGTTTTTTTAAAACATAGGCTACCTTATTATGTAATCATATGTTTGTGTTTTGGTTAAGCTCATTCTATATTGCTTAGGGACGGATGTCTATATTGTAGCCTAATAAGTCGTTCCTAAAAAAAACAACAACAACTAAACAACCGATGATAGCCTAAACTGAACGATTAGATTGTAAAATATGAGAAAGCCTATCTCAAATGTGCAAAACATGTAACAACAAAACTCCAGACAATCATAAGGTTATGTTTGGCCAATGTCCATAAGCTGTTTACATGTCTGCTTGCCAGGTTTTTTCCCGGCTCATGGATTTATGGTCGAGTTGTTTCACTTCCCATGATTATAAGACAGCATTATCCCGAAACCAAACATATTCTATAACTTGAAATCTTTAACTTTTAAGCCCCTACTTGTTGTTAGTAATGATGTATTTAATTCTAAGTCAAACAAAATGAACCATGGTTTTATTCTACACAACACTGCGCAACATAATAGGTCGCCGTGGGCCCTTAAACTATTTATATAAAAAAAGTGCCCTCAAAGTAAAGGAGAAAGTCTTGCACCTGTGGGCTAGATGACGGAGTCTTTTACCTTCATATTTTTTTGTGTTTATAATTAGACAGGCAATCGTGGCAAATTAGGAACAATCGAACAGTAGAAGGCGCCATAATCTTTGGTACAAGTTACAATTTTTACGCGATTAGCATAAAAATACTAATTTTCATACAAAAAAGAAATTGGAAAATCAGAACTATAGCTTTCTGACACCGTAACCTAAAGCATTTCCTTTCAAATGAGATTTATCATTTTATGTAAAAAGCTTTCAGATAGGCCTTTGTTTTAAAGGGTGAAACTATGCACCTCTAGACCACAGAACACTAACTAATCTTGTCTACTCGCATCTTATTTCTCCTGCCCCAACCCTGTCTTTATAATAGCTAAAGGATACGGATTTAAACGTTCTTCATTTGGTTTTACATTCCCTAATCTTTCTTATTAAGAATGGTTACACTGAGACGGGGGTTATCGCTTCTTCATTGTGATTCAGAGGGGAATGACCACTAGACCCGAGACGTTGATTTTTCGTTCTGAAATTGCTTATGTTCTGACTTGATACCAAACAAATGTTGGAAGAGGTAGATTAAAATGGTACATGTGCACACGTTTGTTTACATTAGGGCAGGACGACTGGTATAAATAATTGACTAGGAGTGTAAGGGAATAGGCCTATATCTACTTTAGATTTTGACTGGAGGCTCATAGATTAACAAGTCAACCACCCACCCCTACACTTACACACATAATACACTCGTCTCCACGGAATGATCTGCATAAAGCTGGGAAATATTTTCTTTTAATGCTCATTTGATTTAGAGAGTATTATCTATTTTATTTTCTATTGCTATTACTCATAGTTTATTATGCAACATATTTAAATAAATACATGTTGTTAACAGTTATGTTTTGCCAGTCACCTAGATCTAGTTAAACTTGACACAGTTTCGCTCCTTCTTTCTTGCAATACTATTTAAACTGCTTTGTCACGGTTATTTGCAATTAATTGACAGAGCCGCTGCCAGGAGAGAGACAGTACAAGCTGTTACAACACAGGACTCGTCTCCGCGAAGACTGCAGTCCGTCAATAATTTATTACACGGTCACAAGTTCTCCAGTCACTTCCGTCCAATTTAGATAACACACGTTTCAAATGCGCAGCTTGGAACGAGGCGCTATCAGGGTTGCTATATCTACATTCGCATTTTAATCCTCGAGCCTGTTCCAAAGGTTTTCTTCACAGTTACCGCGTGCATTTATTGATAGAAACTATGGGAAACGAATACTTGTAGGGCTTTCGAAAGCTATCGATAATGAAAGTACTTCGAGAAGAAAATGGGAGAATGATGAACCGGTGAGAAGTGGGGATGGAGAGAGAGAGAGAGAGAGAGAGAGAGAGAGAGAGAGAGAGATTCAGGGTCGAACTGGGAGAGGTGATAATCGAAGAAAGAAGCTAAAGAACAATAATTAGAGGAAAGCATAATATGATATAACCTAGTATAACAGCGACAATCCAGAAAAAATAAAAGTCAACGCCAAAAGAAAAAAAAAACGGAGAAGAAAAAAAATCAAGACTCGAGTGTAACATTGAATATCGATTGTACTAATTTCTCCATCATTACTACTACTAAAACTATCGCGACCAACATTACTGTCCACCATCATTACTACAACAACCACAGGCCCTAATATTCTCCCTATTAAGCCTACTGCCACAACAACTACTGCTACCAGTGGGTCTACCACCACCACCACCACCACTACTACTGCTGCTGCTACTACTACTACTACTACTACTACTACTACTACTACTACTACTACTACTACTACTACTACTACTACTACTACATGTACTACTAACAGCTGTTCTTAAAGTTCTCACAAATTTCTTTAAAACTGAATAACTTTTTCATCTAATCTACAAATCTACCATGCCTAAACCACCCCAGCTTTCACTCCTCTGACTCTGAGCCTGACTCAGCATTTGTGTTCAAGCTTTTGTTTTTCAATGAGGGTTATAAATTTGAAGACTGCTTTTGCCTCTACGGATTCTTGATGGTGATGTAGCCTTTTTATCAACCTTGTCAGAACCTCCAACTGTTTCGATTTGTTCATATGAGAATGTGTTATTAAATTAAAGGTCAAAGTGCTTAATGAGCTTAAGAGACGTATTCTTGATTTCAATTTACAAGGCTATGTTGTGGCACGACCTCGTCGATGATGTCAGCGTTGCTAAAAATAAAGTCACATGACACATTACTGTGACCTTAAGGTGTGACCCCGGAGGCGAAGAGTATATAAAGCGGAATCGTTCGAAAGGAGGTCAGATATTGTCTTGCTGCGTCAGGGAACGTACGGACAAATCCAAAACTCGTAAGATCTTACTCGCTCTTTTTCAACCAGCGAAATCTACAAAGTTAGGCTTAACCAGGTTAACACCTAAAGCAAACCAAACAGCTTCAAAATGTCTTCAACTAACGTAGCCGTCAGCCAATGCCGTCAAAACTTCCATCAGGAAAGTGAAGCGAGCATCAATCGCCAGATCAACATGGAGCTTTACGCTAGCTACTGCTACCAGTCATTGGTAAGATAACGTTCTGTTTTTCTGCTCCCATGTAGGCTATGGACTAGAAGTCTAGATCTAGATCTAATCTAGATCTACCCATTTAGTCTTTTTAGAAAAAAAATCTAGATCTATCTAGATTAAAGCTGTTGAATTAAAAGGGTTTCCACTAGTCTAGAATTAGATCTAAGTACATCTATTTCTTTTAGGAACTTGTTTACACATAGATCTAGAGATTCCATTCCTTTACATGGAGGCTATAATTTTGTTTGCAAGTGGGTGTAGGCCTAGGCTATAGTTCTACAGTGCAATTTTATCCATTACAGTTTCAGTACGTGAGTGAATCTAGGGCATGTTGATAGGCACACATCTAGGACACGTCAATTTGGGTTCTGGGAATTCCTGCAGTTTCTGATGTAGTTAGTTTAATTCTATAGTATAAGCCAAGTATTAACCATGGATATTGACTAGACTAGGAAAAAAAACTAAGACCGTTACAATTTTAGTCCTACTTGACCTGCGGCTTTTCTATTAACCAAAAACTAAGACCGTTACAATTTTAGTCCTACTAGTACTAGGCCTGCAGCTTTTCTATTAATCAGTTTCTAGACCTAATGTAGAGTATAACTCTTTCTAAAGTAATGTAAGTTTTGTCAATGCCCATGACTCAGCCTTTATTGGTTTGTCATGATATTAACAGTCCCATAGGTCTAAATAGTTGTAATTATCTACCAGGCAAATGTCACATAGCCATAGGCCTACACGTCTTTGTCACGGTCACAGTAACATTATGTGCATTATGTGGGCCTAAAATGGGCTAAATGAAATTAAGAGCTATTAGGTGGACTCAACATCATAAATTCACAAAGACAAAATGGTACTCTTGAACAGCTGCGGTCTGCAGAGACTGCCCCGTTTATTTATTACAAGTATCAATATTGACCACTTTAACTTTTAAAGACAAGTGATTGATTCATTCTAAAACTTACTCTATGTCGAAATGAGGGTATATAATTGGCCTAGCAAGGTTACAACAGATCGCAGACTTTGTTAAACTTTTAGAGAGTGCATCCGAAATAAAGGACCTATGTTGTACATTTTATGTTGGGAACTGGTTAATTTAACTTAATGTTGGTCATCTATGCGATGGTGCATAAATTTTAAGCTGCTTCACATCCAGTAGATTTTTTTGTATTTTTGGTGTAGATTCAGATCTAGGATCAATACATTGTTCACCACTAAATCATTTTTCTATTTCTCTTATCAAACTGCACTTTTTTCACTCTACAGGACATTGTGCGCTTTTCAAAATTAAATATCTATCTCTTATTTATGATAAAAATTATATGGAACCCTATTATTATATAACATGTTGCTATATCAAGTGAGCATTTTTATTTTGTATAATTTAGATTTAGATGAAATAGAATTTATTGAAAAAATAAGGGGATTAAAAATGTAAAAGTCATCTTAAATGTTTATGAAAATTTCATACTGTTTCCTTGTGAGACGTGTAAAACATATCATTGGGAACACCCTGGATTGGTATAGAAACCTTTTGGGTCTGCCATCAACTGATCAAGGCCTAGTACTACTAACCACTGTATTTCACTCAGTTGGGTCACACTCACAACTATAGTCACAAAAACCAAGCAAATTTTTTGTTTGTTCAGAATTCAATTTTTAAAATCTTAACACAGCTGAGAAAAAAAAAAGATTTTTTCTTATAAAACCTAATTATTTAGGGTCAATAACTTCATTAATACTTTATATATATTTATTTCTCTTTTTTTTTCTTCAGTCTTACTACTTTGACCGTGATGACGTTGCTCTTGCTGGTTTTGCCAAGTACTTCAAGAAAGCTTCAGATGAGGAACGGGAGCATGCTGAAAAGTTCATGACATATCAGAACAAGAGAGGAGGCCGCATTGTACTTCAAGATATCAAGGTATGCTCTTGGTCTATTTTCAAGTTTCAAGTCCCTTACTGACTTAGTGGTTCATATTTCATAAAAAATTTCATGTATAATAGTCTAGAGAAAAGCCTAAGATTGCTTAGTGTCAAACCCAAAAAAGATCATTGATAGCAATCTTCTGCAACTAAGTAAAAGTGACAAATAGCCTGCTTTTTTTCTTGTGGAGAGGGCAGAGTATTTCCAGATATATAAATAAGTAAATTTTATTTTCTTCAGCAAAGTCAAAATTGTGTTCTAAAATACTGATTAGTAGAATAGTACCATCTTCCAACACCTGAGCAGGGTATCTCAAAATCTTGTAGTCATACAAAGTTTTTGTTGTATCTGCCTTATTTACAAATTACATGTAGTTTCATAGTGCACACTCTGTGTAGCATTTTTTAAGGTTGAAACAATTTTTTGTTTCCAAAGTCATAGCGCAAAATAAGTTCTAAAGAAAGTAGACACAAAAAGGAATTTATCAATTAAGATTATCGAAAGAAAAGTTTTAAATCCGAATAACTTCATATGATTTACATTGATGAATTAAAAGTTTGTTGCATCATTTTCATCAAGGAGGTTAAATTATCTGTTCTGGTGCTATTTTGTTTCCCTAGAAACCTGAGTTTGAGGACATCACTTGCCTGAAAGCTATGGAGATTGCCCTCAACCTTGAGAGGGAGGTGAACCAGTCTCTCCTGGACATGCACCAGCTTTGCACTAGCCATGATGATGCTCAGGTGAGCCTTTATTTCCTTGCAGGTTATTTACATCTCTTAAGTCTATTTCTAAGAATAAGTCGCGCAAACAGTCAGAATTCATCAGATGTTAATTGTTATAGATCTAATCTTTTAATTTGATAAACGCAGAGACACAAAGTCTGAGAAAAGTACATAGATTTATTTCTCTTTATTTTAAACCAAAAGCAATGCTTATCTTCTCATAAAAAACTCGATACACTTTTCAACAATCGAAAGCTCGGGAATATGCAATATTATCAAAACATCAAAGTAGGCCTACTTGAAATTTGTGAAAATCATGACATTCAACTAACTCATTTGCACTTCTTGCAAAAACAAATATGCTGTAATGAGACAGATAAGAAACTTGTTTTATAAAATTACAGTGCAATATTTATTCCTATAGGAACTTAGAGCATAATAACTTGATATCACTTGATATTTTTAATGAAATTCAGAAATTCAAGAGGAGATAAAGGTCATATTAAAGAAAATATCTGAAGTCATGTTAATTTCTGTACAAAACAAATATACACCTTGACCTTTTTAGGTAGGGTACTTTAATTTACCCATGGATTTTGAAACCAATGTATGTTTCACTAAAGAAATCCATTTGCAAGTTTAGTTTTCCCCAAGTTTATTACTTTGAGAACTCGAGTCCTGTTTTTTGGTTACACATGAGATTCAAGAAAATTGGCTCTATTTACCTTTAAAAATATTTGCATGACATTGAGTAAAAAGATGGTGTGGAGATTCTTAAATTACCATAGTAATTGCTTTTATGGCTTTTCTGCAATTATTTAATGAGGTTGCTTAGTACCCTGTAAATTCTTTTTTTTTTCATAGTGAATTATAACACAAATTGACATACAGTATTTCTAATGTATCTAACATATTGGTTTAGCAAAGCGGTGCAATTTTTTTGCTACCAGATTATCCATAAAAATGAAGATATGCCGTACTTAGTCTTCTAAGATGAGATTGAAACTCAAACTAAAATCTTTTTCTCCAGATGGCTGACTTCCTCGAGACTGAGTTCCTGGAGGAACAGGTGAATGCCATCAAGGAAATCGGCGACCACATCACCAACCTGAAGCGTGTGGGAACAGGCCTGGGAGAGTACATCTTCGACAAGGAGACCATGGGTGAGAACTAAACTCTAGTTCCACCCTCGGGTCTGGTCTAGCTCCTGCCGTCATGGTGGTCCTGGTCATCTGCAAAGATCTCCTCCGAGCTGCTTTTGTGTTTTTAATGTCTCAACTTCTGAAAGCTTTAAACAACAACAACAAAATTGCCAATGTCATTCTCTTTTTTTTTTAAATTTTTTTTTGAGTTTACAGTCCAATGGTTCTAAACTTAAAAGTTGCAATATTTGCCTCAATTGTTTTTTTTACAATGCAAGTTTAAAAAGTTTTACAAACAAAATAAATGTAGTTGTTCCAAGTTTATACAAATGTTTTGTTGTTCTTTATTTTATTTAGCTTATGATTGTGTGAATTGTTGCATAGATAACATTAACCGAAAAGAGTCCTAATTCTCAGATTTTTAGGAAACATATTTACACCTCAAATATTTTTATGTGTTTTACTCATAGGTCTTGGCAAAAAGAAAGGCCTGTGTAAACTAGCTACAAACTGTGGCGCAAATCTTATCTCAGGAAGGATACTGATAAATCAGAATTAAAAATATGTGAGGCAAAATGCTTCAAAGCATGAAACTATTGAAAGGTGCACAATATTGATAAACACTCAAGAGTCAATTCACAATATTGCCTCCCTAAAATCTACACAGATTTTGCACAGTCTTTGGCATATGAAATGAGTTTGTTTAAATTGCTTGATTGATGCATGGACGGGGAGAGAGAGAAAGGTGATGTAGAAATGAGATTGGCTAAGTAAATTAACTTGATCCTTTGAGTGTAGATGGAATCCTCTTAATTCGAATATTTTTGTCATTCCCAAGAGATTTGAATTATGAAGTTCCTCGTATGAAGTACATGTATGTGAGACTTTTGGTTTCTCGCTCATGTCTGTGCTTCATTATTTCATACCTGCTCTCCCTGAAATGTTTGATTTAACTGTACTTGATGTTCTTTGATATTTTTGATAAGCTGCAAAAGGAAACATTTCATTAACTGCTCAGATTTTTAATGCACATTTTCATCTAAATGAAAATTGAACCTACAGGTACATGAATTATGATAAGGTTTACTGCCTGAAATGACCCAGCTTGTCAAAGAGTGGAACTGTGGGTGAGATATGGCAGAGATGAGAAGAAAGTTGATTTAAGGCCTGCCTCATATTACAACTCCATGTATTAAACTTCATTGTACTTTGAAATAGGTCTTGTATCATTATTAACTGTTATTAATAAAAAAAAAACCCTATTACAATTTTTTAATTTCAAACAATTGCTGAGTTGTGTACTAATTGCTCAATAGTAGAAACTATGTATCAGAGTACACGAAACAGGTGATACAAATTACAATGTAGGCCTTCTCTGAAATCCTGATAAAGTTAACCGAAAAATGTGTTGTCTTAAGTTTAAACTTAAGCAAGAGTTTACTAATAAATTAATCATTACAAAAATACAGTACAAAAAGTACCGGTATTCAGAAATACAACATGGGACTGCCAGAGTTGGCTTTTAGTTTAACTAGGGAAGAGTCTATCTTACAGTTACAGGTGTTGACTTGAGGTAAATTTCACTGTACCAGTACTCTTAGAAAGGAAGAAAGCCAAAAGGACATGTGCTTACAAATACGATATTATAAATTATGCATAGTTGTAAACACCATACATGTACGTTTATATGCCAATATGTGAACAGTATCTGCGAGATATTCAAGATGCGCCAGGTCTTCAATTTTTATAACTAAGTTAAATTTTGCTTGCCATACGCCCTGGATAGTGGATCATCATTTACTCACCTTCCATAAATATTAATATAAAAACAGTTTTTACATTTTACAGTAGGTCTGAATACATTGTGGGCCTACATGTAATGTAAACAACCCGCGTGAGTACAGTGGAACCTCTCAATTAAGACCCCTCCCTCTCTTATGTGACTTTAAAATTTTGAGGACGTCCCCTTATATGGGTAAAGTAATTTAACCCTTGAACTGAAAGGCTCCCTCTTGTATTAAGACCTCTTTTTAACTACATTTTTCCAGGTCTTTATTCAGGGGTTCTACTGAATATCGTATAATTATCCGTATTGGATTTAGCTGAAGAAAAAAAATGGGGAGCGTTAAAAGTCAAGTAATAAATGTAAATTTGTAATCGAATAAAAAAAATACAGTGGAATCCTGATAAAGTCAACACCCCGGGACCGAAAAAAATGTGTTGACTTTAGCCATAACAAAGGCTACAACGGGACTGCCAAACAGAGTTGACTTTAATTTTAAGCAAGAGTTTCCCTTGAAGGTGTTGATTTTTAGTGGATTCCACTGAAGATTTACTGCAATCCCTGAATTGTGAAAGTTGGTACATGTAATGATGTACACTAGAGACCTTAAGCACACGCACCATGTCTCACTACGCGTAGTGGCGTACGTGAAAATCGGGAAAGCAGATCGAGGAAACTATAAAAATAATGAAACCAGTTTCTAAAAATAGACCCACAGACGTTCCCGTCATACTCACGCATTGCTGCTTAAAGTCTGTACTGTCATATTGACAACTACAGTCGCTTTGTTCGCAAACTTGACACTATGCAATACAAATCTGAAGGACATAAGTTTTTAACGCAAATCGCCCTGGAGGCCTATGACTATAAGATGGCGATCATAATCATGTCTTTTGCTGTCGACCGTTTGTTAAAACACATACATGTACATGTATTCAAGTTTGACACCCCTACTGAACTGCTCACTTACACGGACGAGCAGCTTTGTAATCAAGTCAATAAAGAAAGATAAGGCTAGGTCTATTCACTTAGACCGGCTTCAATGATTGCCTTTGGTGCGATTTAGAACTTCCTGTTTAAGTAAGCAAATCACATAGAGAGAATAAACAAGGACCTTCGCCATGAAACTTCTTTAACAAGGAGCATAGGTGCGACATGGTGTGAGCTATGTTTCTCAAAGTGGCAAGGCGGTGGCTGCCGACGCTACTACATGTAACGTTATAAGTCGAAGGTTTGAATAAAACTAAAAAGTAAAAGCAGACATTTCGGGCATTCTCACTTTAAACCTACTTCTCCCCACTGTTGATTTCACACCTTTAAAATCTTTCAATCATCGGAAACATGTTAGGAACTCTAAAAGAATGATGACAATGGTTCTGACTTATATCTACGCCACATTTGGGAAACACAATCTCTTCCGCATTTCTTTGTGTGGCTCCACAGGAAAAAAATATTTCGCAGCTTTGACAAAAAAGCAAAGCAAAACAAAACGAAAAACCGCTCTTAGACCACTTTTTATACACATTTCCGCTCCGCACTACATGTATAAGGTAAATTTAGGTCAGAACCAAAAAAGTCAATTACCGACTGAATGTAAGAAATTAGTATAAATAATGCTTCTTTTGAAACATTCAGATGCTAACGGAGCAAAATCTTGTGGTACATTAGACATTGACTAGAGGAGAGTACAAAGCATTTTACTTTTGAGCGGAAATCTCATTTCAATGATGATGATGATGGAGGAATAGTTTACTCGACTTAAACAATGTGTTTAAAATACATGTAAATGTGTTGGATAAGGATAAAGAAAACAGAAGGCATGTATAATTAATGCAAATTATGCGCATTGGTTGGCTGTTGTGATAAAAATGTCCACCTTATTCTACATATTTTTATGAAATGTACAATTTAGATATCAATTATGCACTGCTGACACTTCCGCATTTAGCTCTATCGATGTTTTCAAGTGGATAGTGTTCATGTAGAGTAACACTGTTCTAGGAAGGGTTAGTTCAACACAGGACAGGATTGTAAGTTGTGCATGTAGACTAGTCCTATCGACCAAAGCTGAGATAAAAGCAAAAAGAGCTAGAGCTAGAGCTAGGGTTTTATAGATAAGTCATGCACATGTAAATACTATGCACAATGTAGAGTTTATAGCAGTCAATGTTCCTCCCTCTAAGAAAAATGGTCTCTTTAAATAATTAAACAAGTCTAGTTCATTTTTAAACCATGTCAGGATTGGCTCTCATACGCGTACATGCGTATAAACAAGGGAAGGCTAAATTCATTTGTTAATTTTTACGCCCTTAGTATTTTCTGTTGGACCAAACCTGTATAATTTTCGAAATTCGAGTTTGTGTTTCATGGACCAAGTCACGTTTATGGCTTAGGACCTACCCTTGCAGCCTTTAAATTGGGTTTCTACGACCTTAATAGGCCCACCAAGGTCGTGGTCACACAAGGCTGATCTGCTAGCTGGATTACCTGCAATACGCTACAGAGAACATGCATGTAAAAACTATGACCTTGTACGAACAGGACTTGATGTCATCAGCCCTTACCTGACGTGCAAATTGAAAAAAAAAAATCTAGCCTACCCATAGTGAACCACGTAGTTTACGGTTGGTTTATCTGCAATTAGCCTAATAATTATACATATGTATACTATCTTTTCATTGCTGGCATTCTCAGATTTTAACTTCATAATTATGAAGGTCAAGTTGATATTGAATGTATCGTTTAGCTTCCAGATGGCACGTTATAGTGAACAAGAACTCCCATTTTCAAGCTAATATTTGTTTTTAGACCTTTTTAGTTGTTGTTGGATACCCGACCAAGTCGGCCAAAGGACCGACCTGTCTGAAGGTGCCTCCCCTCCTTTTTGTCGTCATGCATTGCATCTTTTAACAATCGACTTGTCTTTTTCTTTCTGTAAGTCTCAAAGGTTTAAATTTTCTTTCCTGCGTATTTTGACTCATCTTTTTTCCCTTTTTGATGTTTAGACACAATTGCGCTCTGCTTAGTCTATCAGTACTCTTTCTATTTAGGTTCCACGATTAATTTATGATTATCTCTATATTTTTTTCCACAAAAGGGTAAAAAAATTATATACTTATATTAGATTAGATCTATATTTTTAATGAATGTAAAGAATACAAGATGTGTAAAACATTGTTAATTTTGCATCCTAAATATAACTGATGCATTCGTTTTATAGGTATTCTTGTTTGAACTATGTCTTTATTCTACTAATGCGTTCCAGACGCAAGTTTAGCTTTGTTGACCAAACTGCTTAGTAATGCCTGTCCCATGATCTTGTCAGCTGTAACTGTTACTAAGATTGTCGTGCGCTGTGTCTGATGCAAAAAGACAAAGAAAGACAAAACAACGACCAAACTCCAACATAAATAGATCTAGTGCGGTCTCTCAAGTTTTGTGTTACTGGCGAACAAAGTGAATGCAATATGCCACACGTTAGATCCAGATGTCACCAACTATTGTCTCGCTCACAGTCCGGTATACGAACAACAAAGAAGTAATTAACATCAGTAAAAAAAAAAAAAAAAAAAAAAAAAAAAAAAAAACACTTAACAAGAACTAACTCGAGTACATCGCCACATCTCGCTGTCTCAGGGCACTGGAAACATAATAGGTTGAGTATAATTAGTTTATGTGCAAATTGCTTTAGGTATTGTGTAGTTTCAGCTCGCTGGGATGTTTCAGGCCTGTGTATGAGTACAACAAATATTTTCACTGTAAAATTAATTTTTGAAGGAACAGCTTAATTTTAACTACTCTTTGCGCAATAATTTTATCGTTACAGATTGGTGCTCTTTGGGATTTTGGTTATTGTTCTCT
>BMAT01011596.1:379373-394009 GCA_019649035.1 Elysia marginata | reverse complement strand
AAGAAATGTCCTCAGACTCTACAGTTAAAAAAGATGCTCTTATATATTGAAGCGAAAGCTGATAGCGGTCTGGGTGTTAGCTCACCTGGAAGCTGTGTCGTGTAATTGGACATTTTTGAACACAATTCTGACCCGCTCCCCGGACAAGGCAATGAAGTTGTACCGGCACGTGCCGTTAGGTTTGTAGTTCTGTGGGTAGAACGGGGAGAAAAACCTGCCTTTCTTGTGAGTTGAGTTGCTGTAGAATTCGTACGTGCAATGTTTACCTTCCAAGCGGTGCCCTGATGTGATGTATTTTCCTGAAAAAAGAAATAATAAGGATAAGGTGAGAAAAGAGATCCTGAATAGATGGATGGATTGAGAGGTAAATAAATAAATAAATATGTTTAGAGTCGTCCACCGCACAAAGACAGTCTCATGACTTTACATATTTACCCCAGCAGGCCTATACACACCAAAGCAAATTCAACTAATATTTCAGAGCATTATAGTAGCCTACGGTAGCCTGTTAAGCGCTCAAATACTAACATTGCACAAATTTCAAGCACTGCCTTAGAATAAAGATAGAAATTTACAAAATCAGCAATAAATATGGGTAACTCGATAAAGTGATGGGCATCAATTTAGGTAGGTAGGTAATATAGGTAGATAAGCTAGGCATGGGTTGATACCCTGTTATCATGACTGTATTATACTGAATACATTTAGTGGGAGGAAAACATACCATGAATAAATGTCAGGAATAATCTGATAAGCGAATACATAATTTTATTGGAAAATATAGAAAATAAAAGGCGCTTGGATGTAAAAAAAAAAAAATGAAAGTTTTTAGGACGAGAGGGCTGCAATTGACAACAAACATTGCCAGGAGCAAAATATACCATTATTTTGCTAATTGCCAATTCCACTCTGTTTCTCGTAAACCCTTTTCGTAGTTACACGTAGGCACTAATGACCGATTGCATTTGAAGTTAATATTCAAGAAACATAATAAAAGATAGAGTGTTTGAATCAGGAATTGTTACTCTAAAGAGAACAATATTAAGAAGCACATTAGCCAAAAGTGAAAGTTTTCAAGCTAAAATTAAAGAATCAAAAGCTTCCACCCCCCCTGTTTTCAGAGAAAAAACTAAGCAAACTTGTAATCTAAATTACGACATGAAATTGTATTTTGAACATGGACATAATATGACTTATGTTATTGTGTTATATGGTGTTCCTCCAAAATGTCGCAAACACCTCTTCAAATCAAAAGTGATGGAAAGTGTTTTGCTGGCGTCGCTCGAAAAAAGTTTAATGATATTATGGCTAGCTACGAAAAAGATGGCAGCGCTTTAATTATATGAGCACCAAACTTTAATCAATGGTTTTTGATTTAAGGTGCGTTACATTTAAAAAAAAATTAAAATAAAATGAATTACGATATACGTGTAATGTTGTTTGACTTATTCCAAGGTAAAGAAATAAACCGTACATTATTGTCGGTTAAGGGTCGTAAAACGGAATCTTGTCAAGGGACACAACCAAAAATAAGTGTCAAATTTTATTTTTACAGGAGTTGTGCCTCTTGGATAAAAAAAAAGCCTTCTATAATTTTGCCACCGGTCTTCTCTATTCTTTCCAAATAAAGATTCATACATTCATTGAGTTGTTGAAAGAGCCTAGCACAATACCTATTTGAAGATGTAGCATATCGAAAAACCATTTCAGCACAAATACAGAAGTATATCTGAAGGCCTCAGGCTCATTCACAGAACAGATTTGATCACAGTAGTTATTTGAACGCTGTTAATGTAGTATGTCTACTATAGGACCACTGGTCCCAATTAGTTTCTAGGTATCCTACAATTTTTGTGATCAACAGAACCATAGTTACCGTACTACAACGTGATTTCGTGTTGAAAGATCTAATTAATAATTAGTCAATCACTGGGCCCTACAAAGTTTCAATGGTTTAGGCTTTGCAAAGCATCACAATGTCACCACAATGGTGTAAGAATTCTTGTCAAGATAGGCTAGCTTATTGTGTAGACTGTTGCCAAATGAGGATTTAGACTATGCAAAGATAAAAACGATCAATCTTAATTCCTGCAAATTTAACATTCTTTTTACTCTATTAACTGGAGCCGTTTAGCGTTTCTTCTTAAAAAATAATAACAATGTAGCAACTTTTTTTTCAAACAAATGCTACAGGTCTTTACTTTAGTATTTTTGTTTAAAGTGGTATATCTTTTGTTTCTTTATTTCTGAAAACTAACACTGCCCTGCTATGTAACGACTCAACGAAAGGGACGGGGTACTTTTGGTCATTGGCAAGCTAAAAATTGGTTGACTCTTAAAATATCGTACATAGTCACCAATGTTACAAAAAAAGTAGACTCAGATCGGGGTGAAATACTTTCCTCCAAAAGATACAATTGTGTGAAACTTCTTGAGAAAGCTAGTCAGGAAACAATTGCATCTCTATGAAGACGGATATACCTGCATGTTGTCTCGATCGGACTGAATTAGTGGTACTCTAACTTCGCGCTTAAACAATGCGTTCATATGTTGAAGAATAGAAAATATGGAGTAACAAGTACCTAAGAAAAAACAAGTTAAGTTTTTAAACGTCTTAATACATCAGCTATGTTTTTTAAACCATAAGTTTACCTAGACATACTAACGTTATGAACGACGACCTTTTTAATAAAAAGCAATGATGCAAAAACAACTAGGTATCTGTTGTAAATAAAGAATTGATTTTCACTGTGCTTGTAGAATTGACGTGTTGGTTGTTCATCACTTACGCTCTTTGGATCGTTACAGCTTATTCAAAGCGCTCCTAATCACAACCATTTTATATTTTATTTTACGCTGAATCATGATCCATAGCTCACAACATAATTTTATTAAACTAATATAGATACTAACTTTTTGAATTAGAAATATCGCCTCTCTTTTTTTTAGAGGGCCGAGGGAGGGGTGGAGGAGGGTTTTAAATGCTTCAAAGACTGCTTGACAAAAACGCTGGCCTAAACCTCAGCATGATTATGTAATCATTTATAAAAAAATACAACCCTTTCGCCTTCCGGCGATTCCAATTTGAGTTCCTTCTTGCTTATATCGTGACAGATTGTGAGTCCCATGTGTTCCACTCTATAAAAAGTTAAACAACGTAATTGCATTATTGAGGAGGGTTTTTTTGTTGATCCGGATGGATGAGCAGGAGTGTAAGTATTTTTTATTCGTTAGAGGGAAGAGAGAAAATGATAGACAGATAGAGAGAGGGAGGGAGAGAAGAGTGTGTGTGTGTGTGTCTGCGTGAGAAATAAAATTTATTTTCTCTAATGCTGGTATGCTATCATATTGTACTTTACTATAATATTCATATCGTTGAAATTTGTCAACTTGATAGATTATTAGTTATTTTCAAAACGTGTACTTATGTAACTATGTATGGACTGAATAAACATGAATTGAACTGAATCGAATTGAACGCTGTTGCACCACTTTTGACAGCCAATCCCACGCCAATAACAGCAATCACGTGGTTACTTCCCGACACATATAGGTCATCCTCATTTCAATCACAGACAATATTTTTCCCAAGGCGTATTCGCTAGCCCTTACGTTTGTCTATGAACTGGTAAACTCCCTTGAAGCCGGTGTAGTTGCCCGGCTTGCCATGTCTGTAGTCGGAGTGGAACTCGAGAACGAGGCTGCGGCTGGAGCTGTACACAGTGTTCTGGATGGACGGATAGCTGCCGCAAAACTCCATGTCGTGTTTGTTGTATTCGTTCACTTCCGGTCTGTCGATCGTGTTGTACACGCGCAGGAAGTCCACGCAGCGCCTGAAAATATATTAGAAATATAATAATGAAAAAAAAGGCAGAAGTCACAACAAGTTTTGGAGAAAATGTCTCGCGACCATTGAAAATGAGTCTAAACTTTATTTTGAGAAAACGCGTTTAAAAAGTAGGGGTTTTGATTTATTCCTATGCTTCTTTCTACAGTATAAATAAAAAAAAAGGAAATGCTACATTGTACATGTAATCCTTATTAATATTACAAAGCACTTTATTCCAAGACAGAATTACGAACCTTACAAAAACATCAGACTCCTTTGGACTGGTTGTAAGACAAAATTAAGACCCAAAACAGAAAAAAAGTCAGACAGGCATAATTTAGAGTAAGAAGTGCAAGTTAATTGTTTGATGGTAATAACAAAGCACTCTGAAGTCGTCGCAGCAGCCAGGATAGTTTTATTGCCTAGTGCGACCACACTTCCTGATGCACAGCCGGGTCAGTTATAAATGTGCTCACTTTAAAAGCTAAAGTGTGAGAGGAAACCCCTTCAAAGATGCAAATTATATTAATTCATCAATACCAGTAGCACAAAGTCCAACTGTAAGACTTTGATTCCCCCATTAGCTTGTGTTGCGAAGTATCTTTTGAAGTTGATATTTTACACTGTTTTATCTTTTACTGTTTCCTTTGTACAAAGATATCTAGTTTATTTCTTTTATTTCTCATTACTGGAAAAATGAGGTTATTGGTAAGGAGAGAGCGAAAACGGAAGTTTGTATCACCTATGGCACTTAGTACAAAAGGCACTTTAAGGGTCTTGAAACAAATATTTTTGAATTAATAAAAAGACAACTAAAACAAAATTTCCTTCTATTCAAAGTTTAGTGGAAATTTGACAAATCAACATTATACATAACATTTTTCACTAAAGTAATATGCGTTAACTTTGTATTTTTCCATTATAATAAATACGAGTATCCATATAAGAAAGGGGTCTGGGCAGGCTGTAAAAATGACGGAGATTATTGATCAGTATAGTATATGGCTTCCAAGAAAGAAACAGAAAGCAGAAACATTTCAACAAATGATATATACTCGAATATACGAAGCATCATTGACCGTAATAAACGCTCAAGTTCGGGGCATTTTTTTACACTAATATCGATATTAACACAAACCAAAAACTATGGGAGAACCCCTTATAGAATTTAACAGTTTTCATTGATCTTTCTGTTCAATAAAACTGGGGATAAAAAGTATGAAACGTGCGAGTGAGGTTTCTTTGATGGTCCGACCTTGCTCTCTGTAAAATTACTGACGATGTGGGTGGAATCTCACATTAGTTTGCTAGAATTCACTCGTACATCGGAATTCATTAAATATTGATATTTCATTACCGCAAAGGTTACCGGTTTCAAATAGTTTACATTTGGTTGTGGTGGCATCCCCAAAATAATCGATTTCTGGAATTCGCAGTACTCCTGCTCCTCAAAAACTATCAAGAAATACAGAACTAAAAACCTAAGAAGCAATTGGTTGTCCCCAGCAAAAAGACCCAGTATACAGTTTGCTAAACCCCTTGGCTTTTGTACGAGGCACGTGCGAGGAGGAACTGAAGTGAGTGAGATCTGTAACAAAGCCTTTGGCTCTTTCACTTGGGAGGACAAACAGGAAAAGGAACTCACAACGTTACATTCTACGATAGCAGCCTTGTTTTGGGGTTTCGTAGGGGTAAATGTGTGGAGGCCAGAGTCAATCAAGCACTAGTACGAACCTCGCCACAATAACAATGTTAAAATTTATTTGGCATCTCATTTCGTTAGAGACGTTGAGAAAACTTTAACCACACCTTCTCTATTACTCTATATATTTCATGTCAAAACCATTGGAAAGGGTTATGGATGTAGCAGACTTCTGTATCTGAAGAGATCGAACTGAAAACAAGTCAGAGCGACTTGTGACTGATTTACCCCGATTGTCTCACATAGGAGCTCAGTGGATAATGTTACACAGAGTCAACTGTTGTATTCATCTATGATGAGCGACACTTTTCGGCTACTTAACGTTAGCCGCTCTGTTCCTACTCATGTCATCTTTCACCGCGCTAATCCTCTCGTATATGCTTATAATGTTAAAATATTACAAGTAGGTAAGAAAGGTTACGCGCAATTAGTGAGAAAAAGATTCACGTAATTTTTTAGTCTATCACAATATTATTGGTGACATAAGCCAAACTTGCCACAAATTTATAAAGATGCTTTTAATTGAAGAGATGTTGGATTTTTAAACCAAAAAAAAAAAAACAACAACAAAAACAACAAAAAACAACTAAACTTGAGGATTTTGACAAATCTTGTAAATCTGACATACTTTTGGAGTAGAAAATTGCTGCATTTTTCATATTTTATTAAAACGTTTTACCTCAAATGTTCAGATTCTAAATGACAATCCATCATCATATCAAAGTATTTCCTAAACATTAGAAAAACAACAACCTAAAACCCACCGCGCACTGATTCGTTGAAAAGAAAACCATAGCTTAACTAAACAGTTATATATAAACTGATGAGAAATGACGAATTTCAACAGAAGAAGGCAACACGTCTATTCTCGCTTAATTCCTCGTTCTCTCAGTTCACCATTTTTCAACTCAAATAAAACATTTTCTCTAAAACTCCCAGTTCACTTGAGTAGTATATTTTATTATGCTTTCCACATATATCTTAGAGGGAACTAATAAACAATAAACCTTCTAAACTCTCAGAGGGGCAACAGTCAATTTAGTCAATCAATAACAGCATTTTGACTAGATCGCTCACTGCTTATACTTGCAGGGTAACCTGAACGAAGTGTGTTAAGGGCCCTTCCCTAGGCCACCGTACTCAAAGTTCAGTATGGTGGCCTAGGCCCTCCCAATAACTGAACGTAACCCTGGCAAACCATGACTCTTTGTTGGACCTCATCGTCATAGGAGCTAAATGGCAACCGTTGCGGACCATCTGTTTCCAGACAATTTAAACCAGTTGTCATTTCATTTCAACCATCTTTAATTTTACAATAAGAGATTTTTACAATTTCATTTCGACCACAACAAATTAGTGTTCATTTCATTTCGACCATAACAAATATTTTGATTCATTTCCATTCGACCACATATATAATTCTAACCATTAAAAATCTTCGGTCATTTTCAGTTACCGTTGAGATTCTATTTTTACCACTCACCCGCTGGGATCTGGCATTTTGAAGTTGAACTCTATAAACTCTAGCTTGATGATTTCTTCCGGTTCTCCTATGAAGGTGTAGAGGATGCAGTTCTTGTTGGGCGGGTAGGGTGTCGGGAAGTCGGGCGAGTTGAACCTTCCCTGGTTGCCCCCGTGGCTCTGGTACACAACACAGTCGCAGGCTAACAGATTGATAGCATCACCACGCGTGCAGGCAGGGGGAGACAACCGTGTGGGAACAAGGGGTAAAGAGAAAGTCACAATGAATTCTTTGCATCCAAGACAATACTCAGCTTAAGTTATTTTTTATATTTTACTTTCTTTCTCCAAGTCTATACTCTAAGATAAAGTAGAAACTATTTTTGTTTTTTTAAAGCACCCAAATAAAATTCTTTTTTCCACATGGTATCATAAAATCTTCTATTAATTCAAATGAAATTTAGGAGAGGAAAATAAACTCTTTTTTATTTCCATTAAACGGATTTTACTTATTGCTGATTTGTGGTACATATACTTTCTAGAAACACATCTAAATTTTACATCATAAAAACGTAAGCATGGGATTAATGGATTACAGTAGATTTTAATATGGTTTTTCTTTTCTTTAAAATATGACAAACTTTTACAGTTTTTTAAGCAAGTTATTTTCTTTAAAAAAATTACAATGCTGTACAAGTTTCCTACAATGTCAGATCTATTCCTAATACCCTTTCTTATATGGTAATTTCCTTCATAACCTATACAAAATTGTGGATGAGGCTCGGGTTCTGAAATAAACCATGGGGAAGAGAAGGTGGCAAGGGGCAGGAAGAGAACAAAGTATAAAAATACATTAATAATATTTACAAATATCAACGTACTCTTTGGTCTGCACTGCATGCTTCTTTTAAATTAAAATCAAAAGAAGTAAATGAATTACATGAAGATAAACAATAAACAAAGAAAGCTTCTTAACAACAATTGCTTTGATTCATAAGAGTTACATTTTGCATTCTCTTTATCTTTTACGTAAATTCCTTCTTTGAATTTTATAATTCTCATTAAAAACACACTCCACGATATTAAAAAGTAAGAAATAAAAACATAGAGCTGCTACTGAATTAATAAAAATTGAAACATATTAAGTATTTCGAATAGGGCCTAATCCCTCGTCAATTTATTTAACATTGTTTCACTAAACCTTTAATGAACTACTAAGAAACACCAGATTATTTTATGAAACTATAAAGTCCATTTTCAAAGCCTAAAAACAATGGTTTTTGGTTGATTTCTAGATGTTTTAGTTCAATGTACCTTACAAAAGCAGAATTTTTAAGACGCCAGCTTCGCAAAAGTTTATGTCAAAACACCATGGCACGTTCAAATTAGCTTATTACCTACATAAACATCTTTACTTAGCCTAAAATGCTAACAAGGTTTGTATCCATATAACCGTAACAGTGATTTTGACAGTTCAATATCAAGCTAATAAAATTACATCAATATCAGTTCGAAAAGATATCATTTTTTTCTTCGTTTTGATAACGATTTATTATACAGATGACATGTCTTGAAATAGCTCATAAAAATTTGCAAAATATCATTGTAATGTTGCGTGTTTATTCCGATCATTGAATTTTGCAAATTCAGCAACCATCTGGCGTTTTCATAATTATCATTATCATTATTATTTGAAAACACCGGCATAGACCTCCTCATAGGAAAATAACTGCTTAGAACTTAAACTAACAGGAAACCGGACCTTCCTAGGGCCAACAATTTCCAATACTTTAGTAAGATAATCTACTCTTACAAACAGGTTCTGTTGATTGGGTATTTCATCATAATTAACATAGAAAGAGAAATAGGATTATAAATTTCAAAACTAGATAGAGTAATAAGTAATGGATCCCTCTCGTTTCTGGTGAAACCGGCGTTATTTTTTTCAGCGAAAGACTCAGAAATATAGTACTCGTTTGCCGCCAAGGGTGAAACCGAATGAACATGTTAAAGCGTGACTGAAAGGCCAGCTTAAGTCCCATTCTGAGCTACAAGCAATTTCTCAGCTTTTGACTTCTAAGAAATCAATCAAATCTTCTTGCTTTCAAAATTCAATTAGAAACATTTCTTAAAGATAAATGCATTCCGTCGTTTGTATAATGTTACTGAAGTTCTTTCCTTTTTGTTCAGACATATTATCCAAAAATGAAAATTTCCGACTTGAGCCAGGTTTTCGGGATTTTGTTTCACAAATTTTGTTGGCCAGATCCATATGAGTTTGATTTTCTGAGGTCAAAATGCATTAAAAAACTATGTTTGGTACTCTACAAGCTGTTAATAATATCCTCAATGTACTGGAAAGATCAATCTCGCGTTAGCAGAACGATTAACTCTGGTTTTACAATAGATGTTGAAGACTCACCTGGGTTGATAGGGGTACAATTGTGCAAGAGGCCTGCCATAAACACAACCAGAGAAGACAGGCAACAACGCATCTGGAGAAAAAACAAATTTGTGTAAACATTTTAAGTTTAACAGCTGATATGAATGTTGTGTATGAATGATAGTTTGATAAGGTCCGTCGAAGTCTACCAGCAGCTGCATTGTATCTACTGAAGTCTTCAAAAGCCCTTCAGATTTTGTTGCTTCCTTTAGCAGGCCTTATCCTACTATATGTGATGACAAGATTCTTCGGTTGTCGGCTATTATGTGTATAAAGATAATGGTAATAGTAAAATATATTGCCGAGTTGAGCCGACACACGAACACATGCACCAGCTATATAATTCATAGACGACCTCAGAAGGTTTTTGTGAGACCATTAACCGATATAGGTCTTGCATTCATGTCGTCTTGTCCCCGTCTGGCCCAAAATAATGACGCAAAAATAATTTAAAAAATGGAAAAAAACCCAACAAAAACGTTGCCTCATCTGTTACGCCAGCCGACGTTCGGTGCTGGCGAAATGCGAACATTGCGTGACGTAATGTGAATGATCGTGAGGATGTAACTTCATTTATGTTACACATCTGGTTGTTATTTTCCTTATCTCAAGAACCAATGCAAGGGTCAGGACATTATCCTATTCCTGCTATCTTCGAAAGTATTGTGTCATCCGGTCTTTTGGAATCGATGTTTTGAAAGCTTTTAGAGATATTTGTGCGGACATTCAAAGGACAATAACCCCAGGTAGACTTTGTGATGGTAAGATATGATGTGATATGATAAGACACGCCTAACTTTTATTATCTGCAAGCTTCAGCTTAGCTTCAAGCTAAGAAGGTTTTGGTTTCAGCCCGATAAATAATGTTGTATCAGGTTTATACAAATAGTATCCTTGTATAACATTCAAAAAGAATAACATTTTTATATAGTTTTATGCTTGCCGCTCAGACCTGCTCGATGCTATTAGAGAGGCTCAAAAGCTATAATTTAGGCAATATAATGCATTGTGCTTCAATTTAAAGTACGAGCATAAAAAATTCTTTAGAATACCTAAAATGCCATAAATTAAGATGTATAAACACGCTTAATGTCACGTGAAAAGAAGCAAAAATGTAAAGCCATGTCAAAAAGCATTTAAGAGCGGTATTTTGTGACACGCCCACAATTTTCCAGCTGTCGTACTTTTTCAAAGTTTATGGTGTTTTCACATACAGTAAAAAGAAAGATATGTTTTTAGATGGGAAAACTTCAGCTGCATAGTATTAAGTGAGAAGCCACCAAGGGAATATCCCATAAGCCATAATTCAAAGATTACCATGACAAGACATTCTACAACCAATATGTTAAAAATTTACCAACGCTATAAGTTCATTCTGACTTGCTAAAATGATTGAGAGGGAGCCGAGAAATACAAATGCTGTAATGAATTCCGTTGATTTCCAGGGTCCTTTTCCTTCGGCCATCTCTTAAATGAGCACGATTAAGATAAATATAAAGAAAAAAAAACAACAAATAACCCCGAAACAACTTAACAACATATTACTCTGTAAAGGACTCACAGATGACAAAGATCAAACAACCAACAAAGAACATGGCTATTAGCTCGCCACTTACATCATTTACCCCAAACAATCATGCGTGTTGTTGTAATTCGTTTCATTTCATGTCTCCAATTTTTCTTTCTTTCCTGCTGCTTTCTATGGCGCTCTACCCCTCACCCTTTCTGTCTATTCGGATAAAAGATGAGCGGAAAACAAACGATCCCAAGGTAGACAAATCGCAAATTTAGGCTCCTTCATCAGTCTATCGAGATCCAAGGAATATGAAGTCTGGAACTGACGTACATCACTACATTCCCTTGTACGCAACGGTCCTCTCACTATATTGCCGAGGATACCGTCAGGCTGATGGACAAAATACAAAATACCCCCCAATCGTCTTAATGGCCTTTTAGACGGTTTTTTGCCGAGCGACCTGGGATGATCAGTTTACTGTGGGCGTTACAAGATTGGAGTCTGAGCCCGTCCCCATACTCGTCATCGGTCTTTGTCAAAAAGCTCCCCCCCCCCCTCCCTCTGTTTTTGTTTCATCACGGGATGTCGTCTTTGTACCTTACGTCTGGGTCGTCAATAGGACGGGTCAGACAACTTAAATATTTAACTAGTAAAAGATGTAAAGGAGTATTATTGACTCTGCGAAAAACTTTTTCGGGCAGTTTATATTTTCCCGACGGTAAATTATTAGTTGCCAAACAGTATGGGAAAATCTTAGTGGGAGCTAATGGCAGGAAGGAGTTGTAGTGAAACTGTTTGAGGTTTGATTGTGAAAGATTGAAAACCCTGCAGCTATAAAAAGCGCTACCATTAGCAAAAACATACACAGTTTCATAAGCTGTGAATAGAGAAAAGCTTTCAGTATCAGCCATGGAATCATGTGAAATTTTGAGTTAATATTTTTTTTCAAAGATGTTTTTATGGTTTTGTTATTTTCAAAAAACTTTCAAAACGTAAGCGATTATTACTATAAAGAATGTATGTTGGATTTTGATACATATTGGCATGTAATTTTAAGGTATTTTATACTCCAACATGACATATGTTGAAATTTAACAAGAAAGTATCCAAAAGATTTAAACAGTTAAAAGTTCTCGTCATAGTTAGGGCTTCACCCTGGAATAATTTTCTCACGGCGATACAGATAAAACCAGTCTGCAATGCAATGCTTATTCCAAAATCATCGATCATGTTTCCGCAAAGACGAGCCGTTCCATTTATGTCTGCTATTTCTAGCTTTTAGGATAGCCCAAAATTATTTAAAGCTTATTTTTTTGTATTGAGTAAAAAAAGGCCATAGGCGGGACCAGGTGCGGATACTGAGAACTAAGATAAGATGATGAAAAGAGGAACAAGGATGTAAATAGATATATATTAAAGTATGGAATTAAGAGGGAAGTGGGGATTCAGAACAAAAAGGTGGAAAGACAGAAAAAAAACTATAGTGAGATAGAGAAGAGATATTTTGGTATAGATATAGATAGGCACGGTATCGCATACAAATAAGGGAGGACTAGGCTACAATGTATAGATAGATAGATATATAAATAGATAGAGAAAGCGAGAGAAAGAGAGAGGGAGAGAGAAAAGGGGAGAGAGAGATGTAAAAAAGAATAACTACTTAAGAGATGAAGCAAAATAAAAAAAGATAAATAAACATTGACAAACATAAAGGTGCAGAAGAACCTAAAACAAATTAATAGAGTGAAAATAAGAGAGAGAAAGAGAGAGAGGGAGAAAAAAGAGAGAGAGAAAGAGAGAGAGAGAGAAAGAGAGAGAGAAAGTGAGAGAGAGAGAGAGAGAGAGAGAGAGAGCGCTTCAGAGTCATCATAGAGCATGGAGAAAAATATTATAGAGCGAAAAAGCAGAGAGGGAGAGAGGAAAATAATCCATGAGTGAGACAAAGAACAAGAGTAACACAATGCCCAGAAGAAAAACAAACAACAAACAGACTACATAAGAAAACCACAAGATTAGTCTTGTTAAAAAAGACGATAAAAAAAAGGACAGGAAGAAAAGTCTTGTGACAGACAATCCAAAAACGAGAAAGAAGAGGCGAGAACAAACAAACACACACACAAAATAAAAAAAAATGACGTTTTATTTTCAAAGCGAATAATTAAAAAGAATAAGTTAAAAAAAAACCGCAAGAAAACTACAGTCGTCCGAAGGAAATTCTCTAGATAATTCTCACTTATCGTAATGGTACCAGCACCACCAAATTGTACCTAGATCTAGATCTGCGCCACCCGATCAATAGTCCTCCACTCCCCGGCTTGCGCTTCACTACTCCAGTCAATGTCGTCTGTCTTGGCAGACATTTTCGTTTGTCTGTTTCTCCCCATCCTATCTGTGAGTCTGCAAGCCTGTTTGGGGATAAGTCTGGCTTAGTTTGTTAGCTTATGAGATAGCTACAAACTATTTCACCTTATAGAAAGATTTTGTCCGATTCTCTTTGACCAATTCGTTAACATTTCTGTTCGTCTGCCTGTTTTTCGTTTTTAATGCATTTATTGTGGCATTTATCTCTCACTCACTCACTTTCTCTCTCATTTCTCACTTTCTTTCTTTCTTTCTTTCTTACTGCTCTTCTTTAACATTTCTCAATCTCGTTCAAATTCTCTTTCACTGAATTTCTATCTCTGTTCATTCATTTTTATTTGGTGATACAGATTAAAAAGTGACTGCAAGGCTTTCTTTAAAACCAATGGTCATGTTTATGTGAAGGCCAAATGTTTGTGATCCTTTGAAGTCCCACTTTTTTCTCACCTTTCTCTCTCCCCCCTCCCTTTTTTCTCTTGTCTCTCTTTTACTTTCTCTCTCATTATCTCACTTTCTTTCTTTCTTTCTTCGTGCTCATTCTTGACATATCTCAAGCTCATTTACATTCTCTTTTACTCAATTTCTCTCTGTGGAAATGAAAATATCTGTTTGTGCATTTTTATTTGGTGATAAACAAGTGGCTAAAAGGCTTATTATAAATCATCGGTCATATTTATGCATAGGCTAAATGTTTGTCATCATTTGAATTACCTGTTTTTGCTCCCCCTCTCCGCCCATGGCTTTCTCTTTCTGTAACCTACTATTACCGTGTCCTTTATAATTATTATTATTCTTATTCTTTCGGCCTCTGAATATCCTTGTTGTTTTTGCCCTTTCTCTGCTTGTGTGTATGTTTATCTAATAGATTAACCAGCACAAGGCTCCTATTTTACAATATCTACCTTCCTCGCTCCCTCAAAATCTCCCTTTCTATGTGCATGTCACTTGATCTTTCTCTAATGTTTTCTTTTTTCCTTTTTAAGCGTCTGTCTACGATCTGAAGCTAGATCTACAACGTTGCGACAGTAAGAGCTCAACAAGGAATTTGTAGTTTTTAGGGAGAAAGCAAGACTGACAAAAAAGGTTTATGATAGGGTGGGCTTTAGAAATATTTTTTAGCCTGTAAATCTTTTTTGAATCAATTTATCAATTCAACTCACAAAGATATAACCAACTGATGAACTAATGTGTACGCTTCAAAAAATCAGCCAGTCAGCCAGTTCATCGACACATTTTGTTTTTATCAAAATATAAATTGATTTGCAGTTCTTGCTTCTATACCGTCTTCCGGGCGCTTCCCTTGTCTTTAAATTCTCTCAAACTC
>BMAT01011596.1:227783-237790 GCA_019649035.1 Elysia marginata | reverse complement strand
CTCGCAAAACAGATCTGCCACTTAGATATCAGAAAAAATTACTTCAGTCTTAGGATAGTTGAGACATGGAATAGCCTCCCCGAGATCACTGTTACTGCCGAAGTATTAGCTCATTAAAAACCAAGTTTACAAGCTACTGCACAGATACAAGTTCTGCATGGATTTCCCTCCCAAGCTAGCTCTTTGATCCGGGAAATCAAGCCAACTCTTTGATCCTCACAAGTAGGTGGGGATCAGGATCGAGACCATCGACGGGCCTCTGGCTCATTAAGATGATTTTTCCTGTATTTCTGTATTATCTATTGTCGCCCCCTCCTTCCACCCTACCCTAAAGTGATAGAAGAAAGAAAGATGTCTGACGGTAATTTTGAATTTGTAATTTAAAAAAAAATATTGTTCCATAGTTCAGATTCTTTTGGGTTTTTTTTTCAATTTAACACAAAAACCTCAACGCTTGCATGGCAGATATCTGGTTCAGACAGTCAGATAAAAACATGAATCATTCATGACAATTCGTCAGGCGCTGCTACTTTTGACTAATCCAGTCTATTGTTTTTGCTGACAGTACATAGATAACGATGTCAGTCTGACTTCATCGGGGTCATTTTGTTTCGTTCGGGCAATTTAAAAAGTATCACCGGGTAAAAACAAATATGTGCAGACTTTACTGAGCCAAACTTCTCGCAGCTGCTGCACTCAATATGGCTTCTTGCTGCTTCAATGGTTTCGTCTTGATTGTACTGGTTTTACGAAGGTTTACTTTTCCTTAAAGGTTTAAAACAGGTTTTTAAAGTAAGAAATTGTTTTGTATTATTAAACAATTTTTTTTCTACCGGTGTGTGTCTGACAGAGGGTAGAAAGTTATTTTGTAAGGTTTTTTTAACGAAAAAAAAGAATTGGTTGTCAAAAATGAAAGAGTGACACCTATTTTTTTGCAGTTTTTCAATCAAATACTTAAGAATTCATTTCTAGCTTTGCATTTTCTGTTTAAAGTGTACCAAATAACATACTATTCAAATAAATTGAGATTTTTTTACACAGTTTAATTTGGTTTTGTACCTGGGGCTAGAGAGAAAAGGACTGAGAGGGAAAATGAAAGATAAAGAGTTTCAAAACTGAAGACAGAGAGAAAAAGAGAGAGAGATAGAGAGAGAGAGAGAGAGAGAGAGAGAGAGAGATGACGCAGGGGGAAGGAGAGATAAGGGGGACATATTGACAATTAAAAAAAAGAGAGACATTCATGTAGATAAGAAAGATTATAATGTTGATAAACATAAGGAAAAAAATAAGAAAAACATTATCTGTTGAAGGAAAGTATTATTAATAATATTTTTTATCAATGGAAATCCCTTTTATTCTTCCTGGACCTACTAATAATTACAGAAATAACGAAATAACGTAAATCTACCGAACTAAAGTACCCGGTAATATTCAAATGCCATTCACCAAGCCAGTTCGGTAGTGTTAAGTAACTGCAAGAACTTTTGACGCATGCTAGATTACTGATGCTTTGGTCGTACAATGCAGTTAAAGGCGCTTACATTTGTAGGGACTGAGTCCTTATTCTGAACACTAAAAGAAAATAATTTTTTGACAGTGTTCGTGATGGCTAGCAAGTAGTTGTGTGTAATTTTTTTTTATATAAAATGGCAATATTCCGTGAATTTCGTAATAGCATTTTAGAACATAAAAGCGATTTCCTTTTTACTGAAATTTGTGTTTACAAAAATTACAAAGACGGGTGAAATTTTTATGCGATATATAACATATCATTCTTATACTTATAGGCCCAAAACAGCAGCACATGAAATTAAAACCACAAATGATTTTTTTTACCCTTGCTCAGCCAAAACACATCCCCCTTTTCAACTCTGTTTTTTTTTGTACGCCTTACCAACCTCAAAGTTTTCCCAGTTTGTTAAATGTGTCGAAATGTCCCATCACGTTACTCTTTTCCCACTTTATTCGACATTTTCCCTTTCTCTGCCTCCCACCATTTGCCCCTTTCCTGCCAGGTCTCGCCACCCATCGATCACAGCATCGGGCCAGGCCGTTGTCCGGAGAGAATTTGAGAAGTGGTGGTCAGCGTACAGCTTGGCAGGTGAATAGGACGCGATTCCCAGGGAAACCACCGCGGTACACAAACAACTTCGGCAAAACGGCCTGGGAACCTACAGGGACAATTTGTCTGTAGATCAGAGAAACTCTAATATCTTTCATCTATACATAGAGGGAGAGAGTAAATTTTTGGGATGTAAGGAGGTCATACCATTTAAGAAACATTCATTCTGAACTCCCAACATTAAACTTTTGATAATTCTTGCGATATGGGCCTGATTTAAAGTTTGATTATCCAGGGAGCAACTAGTGTTTAAAAAGTATGTATCCTAGAAACATAGTTATAATTTGTGAGGTTACTTTTTATAGGATTCTCTCAATGAATAGGCAACCTTTGGCTTGCGATAGGTAATGGACAATCTTCCACGAATTTGTTTTCAAAACAGTGTTTACGAAAACAGATTGACACTTTCTCTTTTTGACTAAAGATGTTCAAAAACCAAGGAAGGAACTTACTAGGGGCTACTAAAAAGTCGTATTATAAAAATGCTACATTCTCTATAGATGAATGGTTTTAAACCCTTGTTCAAATCAATACACCTCTTATCATCCCTTTGTTGCATGAGGCCAGAGAAATATTGGAATGTGGATGAAACTTGTTGTGTAAGTTTATTTTAGCCTAAACAATCCACTTATAAAGTAAAATTTTCATATTCCGTCATTGAAAAGGGGGTTAGTTTGCCCTCTGGAGTGGGCGCCATGCACTCAAGCTGATGATTTGTGAAACTTTGTGTCTATCTGAGTGGACGCCATGAAGTTGAAGATTGGTTTTCATTAAGTCATCTAGCTTGCAAGATGATATGCAGATGTTCAATATAAAAATGGAAAAGTAGGCTGCTGTTGCTTGCCAGAGGTAAAAAGTGATATCACAAAATTGTACTCGTGAAACAAAAGTATTCATTTTCGTAAGGGGGTATTTTATGGTAGCCCTGAAAAAACGTGTCCACTGTGGTGGACACAATACAACAAAGGGCAGCATAAAATTCGTGTCCACCACAATGCAATAAAGGGTCAAATCCATTGATGCGTATGTTTACCCTTTACCAACCTCAAGGTTTTTTCAGTTTGTTAAACTGTGTCAAAATGTCCCATCACGTTACATTTTCTTACTTATTACGACATTTTTCCTGTTCTCTCCCTCCTACCACTTGTCCCTTTTCTGCCAGGTCTCGCCTCCTATCGATCACAGCATCAGGCCAGGCCGTTGTCCGGAGAGAATTTGAGAAGTGGTGGTCAGCGTACAGCTTGGCAGGTGAATAGGACGCGATTCCCAGGGAAACCACCGCGGTACACAAACAACTTCGGCAAAACGGCCTAAGGGGACAATTTGTCTGCAGATCGTAGAAAATCTTTGGCTAGCCTAATATTTTTTGTAGTTCTGCAAAGAGGGAGGAAGTAAAAGATTTAGATATAAGGAGATCATTCGATAAGATAAGTCTTTTAGTTTCTTTCCAAATCGGGGTTTACTTAAAAATTGTGTGGGCTTATTAATGTGCTAAAAAACAATGGGTTTCTTTACAAATCTACTTTAATGAAATTACCAAAAACTGTATATTTTTTAAAACAGTCGCACCTCGTGTTAGGTTTACATGCAGTAGGCCTACTCAAGAATTTCACTGCCCCGAATCGATAACAAAAAGTAAAATGGTGGTGTAGTATGCGACTTTCAATTATTCAAGAGTTTGAATACTCTTCATTTTTTTAATATTCTAATCAGACAATTACCCTGACACTTCAATTTGAAATAGTAATTTTTTTAAACAAGAAACTTTACACACAGTTTTATATGACTCAGGTCAGTACTATGAATGTTTCTTCACAACTCTTTTGTTTATAGAAATAACATAAACTTTGTATGTTTTGGAAAGAAGTATATTAGCCAGATAATAGTTATATGTTGTTTTTCTTTACGGAATTTTGGCAGACAGTGATTGCATATTCATTGAGGATTGAAATATTAAATAATCCTTCTGTTCCAAGAGATCAACTTTTACACATGTAGACAATTTCGCGCGCTTCGTTTGTTTAATTCTGTAGAAAAATGTTAGATCTAGATCTAAAATTAAGTTTAAAAGTCTAATTCTCTGACTTCGATATAGAAATTGATTTAGATTTTTAGAGCTAGGTATAGAAGATATCTTGATCTAGACTCTGTATTGGGCGTAGATCTGGACTAGATTTTGGGCGCTGCTGTTTTTCGATTTCAGGCTCTGCCTGTCATGTTTGCTTCCGTTTCAGCCTCAAGGCATAGGGCCCTGCATGTCACGTTACGTAACACATGAAGGTTATCGTTTTCACTAAAGTAATAGTTTCAATATAACAATTAGTCGAACGTTTCATTGATATATAAGGCATGCATTTATCGGCATTTCTCATTTTAAGCATACTTTAATTCACAGCTCTAATAATGGCATATCTTGAGAAACTTTTCAACCTTTTTTTAAGGAACACAATTTTTATAATACTGAGACCGAGTAGACAGTCGGTAGTCGATAGTTATTAAGAAGATGATAAAAATTATTTTTACGAACATATAAGGCAAGAAAATAACGTTTTAAGCCTAACGCTTAAACATGTTTTTTACTAATATATCACTTACTCGTCTTAAACTTTCTCCTTATGGAGCGAAATGGTAGACTTCAGACAAGACGATGAACGCCATCATCAATCATTGATTTCATTTGTTTTTCACCTGAACTTTACTTTAAATAGACAAGAATCGCAGTATAAACGCCGCTGTAACGTTTTTGTAAATCTTTCAAAAGTAAAAAGAAAAGTTTTTTAATAATTGAAAAAGTGCGTTTGTTAATAACATTACGTAAAATTGAACACTTCAGTTGTAGCTCCATCAAAACCCACTAAGCGGTTGATGTTTTAGCAAGGTTTAAAAAAAAATCTATTTTAAAAAAATAATACAGTTTAAAAAAAGACTCATCCAATTTTGTTAGTTCTTTCCAAAGAGATCTCTTTATTTTCAAGATAAGATGTCTATTAATCGACAAATTTTAAAATCACTGTGTGTCTTTCTGTTTATTTATTACCTGTGTTTCTCATCGTTTTGTGTATCTCTTTAGCTCTGGTTATCCCTGTTTCAACCTTTCCACCTCTCTAATGCCTATAAATTTCCCTTTCTTCCAAGGCCGCTTGAATTACTCAATAGTCTCCACCTCTTATCGCGGGCCTCTGCAAGTTTATTCGTTTTCCTGGAGTTTGCCAAACTGTCACAACAAACTTTTTCTGAGGGCGTCAACATTTTTTCTTTCCGCCCTCATGACTATCTATCTCACCATTCCAGTGTACTCCCATCGATCAAATTACCAGGCCCTTGACGAAGAAAAATCTGGGCAGGCAGTCCCTGGCAGCAAAAAGCCGAACAGATGGATAGACCGCGAAATTGGGGGAAACGGGAGGCAAAGGTCTCGCACTCAGGGGAATCGGTGCGAGCGACGGCCAACTGATTATGGGCGGAGGGGGGTGGGTGGACCTGTTTCACCATCCACCAGTTGTTTATTCAAATATAAAATGAAAATTGTTTGAACTGGTGTGTCCTGTATGCAAATTGGTAGGGGTCATTATTTCCTCGAAGTCCTCAGCACTGGCGGGAAAAAGGCTGATGGTTCAAGGGATAAAAACTTGACGAAATAAGAGCACCGGGTGAACTTAATACTGAGGAAGTTAAGTTTTAAAAGAAGTAAACAAAAACGTATTTTACCAAAAGCCTCTAACAATAATTTTATTGCATTCAATGAGGAGCCCTAATTTAATGTGATACAGTTGATACACCTTTCAATCCACAATACCAATCCTTATCTGGCTTTTTAAGAGCAAGAAAAGAATGACGTTTTTCTCCTTTTTTGTTTCTTGTTGTGGTTTTGATTGCCGTTTGTAATGTTTGAGAAACCTTTTTGTATTTTGAATATTTTATGCCTGTTTTTTTTACTTTTTAAAAAAATAATCTCTTTGCGGCTTGATGCTCTCTATCTATCTCTATGTCTCCCCCCCTCTCTCCCTCTCGTTTACTCTCTTCCTCCCTAGTTTTTTACACTCCACCTATTTCCACGTTTTCGCTTTTCTCTGATGATTTTCAAAACTTTCTGTTTCCCTTTGTCTCTCCGCATATCTTTTTATCCCCTCCCCCTCTCTCTCTCCCTCTTTCGCTAGTGTGAGTTTCATGCTATTTGCCTTTTGAGCTATCAATTTATTACACATTCAGATCTGATCAATCTCTGCAGACCCTGGACGGGCCTCTGTTCTCTCTGTTCCCTCAAGCAGGCTCTTCTTGACAGTTTACATTTACTTCCAGTAGAGCCTTAATCGATACAAGCTACAAGCGGAGCTCTCAGGGACATGAGAGGAGGAAAAATCGCGTTAGTTAAAGTCTAAAAGTAGCAGCCTAGTGCAATTTAAAGGTCTTAGTGATTGCCGGGCGAGACGTCAGGTCCGTGTGTCAACTGTCAACCGATGCCTTGTTTTCCAGTTTGTTGACTGTCAGGTTTGACTCATCCCTGCTCTAATAGAAAGTCTCAGGTGAGATGCCCGGAGAATCTGGCAGCTGCACAAAGCTTGCGTGTCGTTTGATGGGGATTCGGACTGAAAATTTCAATTCTTGAGTGTTGAGATAACAACTGATTTTCTGCACTGAAAAGGGCAACGTTGACGGTTGACTGTGCGCGGTTATTATCGGTGATGAGAGGTGTCAATTTTTGACTCTACTTTGGGCGTAGTAATCGGTATTGCAAAAACGAACGGCTGTATTCAAACAAACAGGTTCGCTTAATAATCCAAAGTAACATGAAACATGTCGACCTTCTTTACTACTTTACATGTCTCTCACTCTTTATATTTCTTTATTTTGTCACTCTTTTTTAAACTCCTCCGCCTACTTCTGCCCTCTTTAACATTTTCCTTTTTATATGTCTGTCTATCCATCTATTTGTTGGTCTAATTCTAACTATTTATATCCTACCTACCTATTTACACATATTTAAGTTTCTCTACACCTCTTCCACCTCTCTATCTCTGTCTTTCTCTCTGTCTTTCTCTCAGACTTTCTCTGTCTTTTTCAACCATTTCTTTAATTCTTTGGCTGCTGTCATTAAAGCCTCATTCTTTGTTTTGCTAAGGAACTCCATCTGCCCATCTTAATCATTTTTCCTGTATACCACATCTCTTTATACATAAACCTACTTATCATAATAAACAACCAAAAGAAATCCGTGATCTTTAAAAAATCTTTAGTCACCACTTTCAACGCCATGAACAAGTACTATGCAAAATAAACTCTGCCCATCACTTGTTTTCAAAGAGAAAAAAGCCCTGTCCAGGACGAGACATCAGAATGAAATTTTAATCACCTCCTCCAAGGAAGCTTCTGCCTTCAAGTGGTCATAGGAGAGTCCTGTCATAGGAAACCAGATCAAGTGTTAAGGGCAAAGCGTAGTCCTTTGCTGTTTGCAGGGGGAAAAATTAAACCTTTTTATTTAAAAGGAAACGGTTTACCCTTGAGTGTGAATCAATGAATAAATCGTGATGAATAATCTGTTAGAATGCGGCGTAGCCAACAAGAGGAGATGGTAAGTTGGTTCACTAAAAAGAAAAAAAAGAAAAAAAACCATCTTTCTCACAAAACCAAATTACTAAAAAGGATTTGTAATGTCAGGTTGTAAGTCTTGATAAATATCGGTATGGTATTTATTAATAAAGCAACTAAAACTCCATAAGCTTGGGGTTCAACATTTACCTTTTGCAGGAAAATTAAGAAAGTATACGTAATTATGGGGGAAGAAACAATCGAACTGGTCATATCTTCAGTGAAACATAAACTGTGATGCTATTGTTTGAAATTTGAATGCTCTTTTTATCTTTGATACCATTTTCGATAAACCAAGACCCCAAGGTCAAGTGAGTAGCGAATAAGTTTTGAGAATGTCTTTTTCAAAAATATTTAAATACTCTATAATTGACACCATCCTCCACAAACCGAGACAAACCTCTGCGTCACCACCAGGTTAGGTGTCCAGCAATATGAAAATTTTGAGACAATAATTGTTTAAACATTTAAATACTTTTTTTTTTATTAAGACCTCTCTCGTCAAACCGAGGCGTCTGGGTTACGATAAGATCAGGTGTCCAACAAAATATAAATTTTGAGCCTTTTTTTTTAACATTTCCAATACTTTTTTATTGAGACCATTCTCGACAAATCGAGACCAAGACCGTTGGATTACGTTTCACATTACCTCACAATGTAGGTCAGAAGTTCCTGGAGTGCGCAAATCACAGACTACTGTCCAGATAAATATTGAGTCTGAGGAGAAGACAAGCATCCTTAATTCTCAGAAGTAGCGAGTCCATGGCTTAAGAGGTCACCGCTTCCCACTAGATCTTGCCTCAGCTTTGGCCATGAATTCAGTCAGTTTTTAAAGTGTGAATTTTATCGTAAAAAAAGAAACGTCCTGTTTATATGGGTAAAAAACAACAGCGAGCTTTCATTCGTTGTAATGTACTATGTATAAAACAGTGAATGTTTCCAAAATAAAAGTTACGCCATAACTTCAAAAGGTTCGAATGTAATTACATGTTTGTAAGCTATTCATTTGTCTGTTCTACATTTTCACATAGAACATTGTTTTTTTTCCGAAATCGTTGTACAACAACGGTACTTTTGATTGATGGTCGTGAGTGTTTTTTTAAAATTATTTTCGCTCCTTCCAATTCAAAGCAAACTTAACTACGAGTTTGCGCATTTCACACCGTCATCTGTTACATTTTGAAAGGTTTATGTAGAATTCCATTTCAAGTCTACTATTTTGATCTCATTGTGGAAACTTTTACTCTTTTTCGAACCACGAGAAACTGCATGATTTTATTTATGGTTACTCCATATGAATGTAAAGTCTATTTTTTTCTTTATCTTTCTGTTTTCAACGCTTCGTCGCCATCCCTGCCCACCTTGTTTGCTTTTCAATAAAGATTTAACTCCGTATCTTTTTCGCTCTCCCCCCCCCCTCTCTCTCTCTCTCTCTCTTTATTCGCTCTGTTTCTTTTTCAACACCTGTCTTCATCTCTGTTTTTTTGGTTCTTTTTGTTTTGTTCCGTTTTTTCTAGAGAATTCTTTTTTGTAAGTCTCACCTTAGTTTATATTTGTTTGTCTATCGGTTTGTCAATCTGCAATCTGTTAAGCCACTTTTCTCGGTTGTTTCTTTTTAACTCTCTCCCTCCCCCCTCTTTCTCTCTATCTATCTATCTATCTCTCTTTCACTTTGCCCCTCTTGTTTTCTTATTATACTCTTTCTTTCATCTTCATTTATTTTCAGGACGATATGGGCCATTCACAATCCGGCAAAAATTGCGTTTCGTTAAAACCTTTAAAACAAAAACATCTTTGATGTAAACTACTGACTGGACATAGGATATCAGTACTCTGAATTTGAGATTGTCAACGTCTAAAAGTGTATAAAATATAGTTCTAGTCAATTATTAACTCAATGTGCCACGGTTCTTACCCGTGATTTATTTACAGACTGTCTCGTGGTTTGTTATATATTTGTCTTCTATTGTTCTATCTTTGTCATCCATTATTCTATCTTCTTCTTCTATTGTTCTATCTTTGTCTTCTGTTGTTCTATCTTTGCTTTTTATTGTTCTATCATGGTCTTCTATTGTTCTATCTTTGCCTTTTGTTGTTCTATCTTTCCCTTCTATTGTTCTATCTTTGCTTTTTGGTGTTCTATTTTTGCCTTCTATCATTTTCATAATCATTATGAGCTCCATTATCTGTTTACTCTTTTGCCCACAAAACTGTTAATTGTTTTTTTTTCTTTCTGTCATCTCTATTCCCTAATTGTCTTATTTTCTATTTTTAAAAAGAAACTCGCACTCTCTTTCTC
>BMAT01011596.1:196716-207142 GCA_019649035.1 Elysia marginata | reverse complement strand
CTTTGGAATCTTAAAATTCATTCATCAGTTATTGGCCTTGCGCCATCAAATTTTGATCCAGGTGCGTTTATTTTATTTTATTGAAAAAAAAAAGCTTTCATCGCTTGAGGAGCAAATCTCTCAGTTTTTATAACAACATCTTCAACCTTTTGTTGATGTTGATGACGATGGTGCTAATAATGTTTCCTGGTTTTCATGGCTGTGCTGACTGTTTCTCATTGTTTGGGTTCATATAATGAAAAGTACGAGTGACCCAAAGATGAAGATAGATCTAAGAGAACGAAGTTTACACAGTCAACTGGTTTTTTTTTTCAATACGAAAAATAAGCAATATTAATATCTAACATTATCAGGGTTTGGATTATCATTAAAAGAAGTAAAATGGATATACGAGTACTGTCAAAAAGTCTTTAAATTAAATTGAACTCTTTGTTAATACTCTTTGTTGAAACAAACAATCAAACAAAATTATTGTACAAGAATATAAACAAATATACCAGAAAAAAGCAAATACAAATGTAAGAGAAGAAACACAATAAATCCATTGATGCATTCATATCATACTACTTGGCTATATGATATTTTATAGTGACCACACTTTTGGCAAGGGACAAACTATAGGGAATGAGATTAGAGATACAACAAGAGTAACGTCCCTTTTCCAGAAGACAACATTCCAAAATACTATAGTGGTTAATGTAATCTAGACCTAGATTGAAGGGTAAGTTTCTTACTTTTATAAACGATTTTACATCTAGAACTTAAAAACTAAATAAAAAGTTTATCTTCAAAATAAATCTGTCGCATAATTTTTAAAAGATTGTAATATTTTTATTCATAAGATAGTGGAGTGACCTCAGGAAAGTTCCGCTACTCTTGTTGAAATCTCATTCCCTATTGCAAAAGATGACACGATTTTTTTTTACAAGAAAAAAGAAGCAACAGAGATAATAACATTGTAACAATAACAAATCAACCAGTTTTACTACTACAGGGTGTTATGCTTGAAAACAAAGGCTTTGCAGCCAAAATCTCAATGTTTTGTGTTAGAAAGGCAGTACTAAGAAGGCCATCAACAACAACAAACACTTAATGAACACCATTATAATTTGTAAACTTGCGTTCTTAAATTCTTTACAACATTTTCTGCCTTATAACACTGAGCGCAAGAAAGCAGCAACATACCTAGCGACACAAACACTCCATACAGTCATTAGAATTAATAAAAAAAATCAATATTATAGAATATTAATATTCTCTATCTTTCTGTAACTCTAATGAAATGATTTCCCTTTCTAATATAAAGAGAAACAGACAGTGCGTTTATCAACTAAAATACATCAAGCTTTTAGTTAAAATAGTTCAAGTAGATAGGACAATATCGGACACAAAAATACAGTAAATAAAATGTATTCTCTCATCTTGCCCGTAATAGTATACGAAAATTTAATGTCTTTTGGTTATAGAAATAAATAATCTCAAAAATATTTTCAATCCAAGAACCATATCCCTTTAATTACAGGTCAAAATGAAGAACATAAAATAATTTATCACGTAACATGATGTATTTATTAAAAAAATAAATAACAATATGAATTTTTTTATCGCATAAAATTTGTTTTGTTCTCGAGGCGCCGATAACTACCAATATTTGTCATTTATAACTTAAACTGATTTCGGGTATTTTTTAAACCATAAGTGTTCTCTTGCACATTTCAGTCTGACCACTCACTGTCGCTGACATTTAATCTAATGGTAAAGCTAAACTTTATGAATTGAGTTTTAAACCACAAAACATTATATAATTATACTAGAAAGAAAGCGAGGTGCAAGAAAAGGGGGAACGGTCAAGAAAGTGGGTTTGTAGACGGTTAAATGAAATAAAAAAGGAAAATTCGTTAAAGGATTTTTATAAGATAATTTACACACAATAACTTTAAATAAGAGTTTGAAAACTTATGGTATTAGTCTTCCACCGGCGAAGGCAGTTTCAAAGCTGTATTTTTTCCCCAGCGGTCTGATACATTCCAAAGCAAATCCAACTCATATTTCAGAGCATTACAGTATGGCAGCCTGTTAAGCGTTTAAAGGTTAACATTTCACAAATTTCAAACACTGCCTTAGCCAGATACCCATTTAAGAGAAAGATAGGCTGCGGAAAGTGTGGATAATTAATTTTGCTTTCCTTAGGCAAACACAACATGAGTCGTAGCTGGGAATCGAACCCGCATACGCTAGATTTCTAGTCCAATGCGAAAACCACTGAGCCGCGCTGCCATTTATCGAGAACATCAAAGCCAAAAATTATATTAAAAGAAAACCCATTGTCCTAGGAAACATAAAGTTATTTAGGTACGCAAGTTATGAACTTCAAAGTGGCAAAAAGTAAAATCATCATTGCTTTATCATTTAATGAAGTCGATTTATATACCTTAGAAATGAAATCTTTGTTACGGTTATCCCGAGTTGTCATTGCTGTGTCTCTTAATGAGATAATGTTCTGCATCAATAAGACAGGCTGTCGGATGGCAAAAACTTAAGTAATAAATAGTCTAAATGTCTACAGAAACTTCTTTCCGAACATTAGAGCATGGCGTGATCAAATTTATTGTGGTATAGTTAGTTATTTAGCCATTGGTGTTATCTGCAAAATCATTTTGATCATCGGGATCTTTTTAAATGTTCTTGCAGTTGTGTTTCTCCAGCCCAGGTACTTATCAGTGTCTTTTCAAGTGAATCAAATAAATACAAATAAAACTGTTGAGAAAGGTCAACAAAAGAATTCCTCTTATCGCAAAAAAACTCAGAGAGGTTAAATCTCAGAGGCATATTGCACACACCACAATCAACTTTTGAAATGCTCGACTTTGACATTACATAACACAGCCACTGATAAAAGCATGAGACGTAACGCGCAGTCTAGGTAGATAGAGAGTAACGCTTTAGAAAACATGGTGAGAGATGCTATAGTAACCATAATTTTTTTGGGTCGATTAATTTTAATATCATACAACTTTTTAGAACAATCTTCCGAAACTCCCGTTTCTGTACTACTTACACAGTAAACGATATTCGAACAAATATTTTTCTAATAAAACTGTAAATTTTAAAATCCTAAGCCGATGATTGAAATGAGATTCGGTAGATAAAAATACATCGTCTTATGTTGACGGACACCACAAAATATTGTTTTCATGGATATTTTATAAAGCGAAAACTATCGTGGATGGAACCCAGGGAAAAAAAATTCATTCCATAAATATCTGTTTGTAGATCATAATAACTAAATTTATTTCACTTATTTCTTTTAAAAGTTACGTTTTGGCATCCGAACACAGATACTAAAAACGAAAAGAAAAGGAAACAACGTAAGAAAATACAAAAATATGTGCTGCTAAAGGCAAGAAAATGCAGAGACTTCAGAAAAAAATGGTTTTCTTGGCTGTCTTTTCCACTCCCTGTTATCCCGCGCTGCAATGCTGGCTGTACGCGCAGCAAATATGGCCAGCCTGAAGAAGATATCAGAAGTAAAAAAGAAATGTCAAAAAATTATAATTACAACAGGCTTATGAGAAACAGTCTTGAAAAGCAACAAGAACTAATGGGACAAGATGAGATGAGATGTCATACTCATTTTGACGCTGAAAGAAATAGCCGGATAAAACAAGAAGTCAGATTTTTCAAACATCGTCATTTGTTATCCTGCACGATGCAGTCGCTGTGAGCCATCAATGACAAAACGCCCTGAAGCTGACATGCAATTTGTTCATCAACTGCTGATCAAAAGCTACTGCCAATATCAAAGCTTTTGATAGGCTTGACAACTGCCAAAGTTGGGGGCTGCTGGTGGCTACGATTTTTCTCTGCGAATACATTTTCATTAAGACTAAGGGTCTTTTCACATGACATGTATACCATACTAAAGTCATTTTATGGTTTCTTTGCCGAAGATTTCGAACAAAAATGATGCCCCTCTATATCAGCTACGCACTTTCATAATGGGCGCGTCATCATTGGAAAGCAAACACCGATCACAGCCGTTTAACGACCCGTCACCGATACTAAGCCTTACCCCTCGTTGACATCAGCTAGGCGATTAGATTAAGATATACTTTCGATGGATTTTCCCACATCACACAGTATCTGCTAACTTCCGGTCGGATATCAACCGATTTTGCAAAAAAAAAAATCAACATTGAAAGAATAATCGCCCGGGATATTTGATTGAGGGATAAGTGTTCTTGAAGAATATTATTGCACTCACCTTGCACTCACACTCGGTGCAGCTGTCATTCTCAAGCCTCCAGTGACCTCCATGGCTGTAGGTGGCACCTTTGTAGTGACACTGGGTCTCCGAGAGGTCCTGTCCTCCAGTACCTAGGGTCAAGGACGCACATTGGTTGGAGTCGGCGCAAACCGGACAACAGTCGCCAGCAGTTTGAAAAGCATTGACGCAATCAAGGGCAGGGCACTCTAGAGGCCAGCAATCGATCTCACCGCTCTGGAAATAATTATGGAATTAGTTCATAAGCTCATCTTGTATGACATGTAAATATTTGCATATGAATTAGTGCTTAGGCCAAAACAGTCATGGAACAGGTTTCATTGTTAACTAGATTTGTTTCAGGTATGAGATTTCAGACCGTTACTACAATATGACTAGCTAAAAGCCATATTTGTCAAATTCTTTCGATTTAGCTGCTCCTTAGTTTGTCGTTATAGAGTGAATTTAGATTTCTATGGATTTTTTTTATTTCCTATGACACACGGACAATAATCGTTGTTATTTTCTTCAAATCGTATAAGGTTCATGCAGAGATGGGGGCCTTGTTGGCTAATACAAAAAAAACTGAATCCAGTAACTTTCATGGTACAACACAAATAACTTAACACCTAACCTTGCACTCGCAAAGCTGACACTCATAGTTCCAGGTTGCTCCACTCTGTTGGACAGAGGTGAAGGCCTGGTGAGTGCACGTGCCTGACAGGTCACAAGAAGGACAGCAGTCCAGGTCGACGTCAGGGTCTGAGCAATCACACTTGCTCTGCTCGCAGCTTGTCAAGCCGTTCTGTGGTTTGAGGGAAGTCATTAGTGATTGTACTAAAGGTAAATGTTTCAGTTTGTTTTTTTTTTAATTGAAGTTCTTGTTAAAGTGAAACCAATGAAATAGGAAATGTTTGTTAAGTTTGAAACAGAAGTGATGATACGCAAAAATCGCGTCGTAGTGTACGAACTAATAGAGACCTTTAGCACACGCACCCTGTCTCACTACGCGTTCGTGAAAATCGGGAAAGCAGATTGAGAAACTATAAAAATAATGAAATGACGCGAACGTCTGTGGGTCTATTTTTAGAAACTGGTTTCATTATTTTTATAGTTTCTCAATCTGCTTTCCCGATTTTCACGTACGCGTAGTGAGACACGGTGCGTGTGCTAAAGATCTCTATTTAACATAACAAATAAGACGTCACTCAACCAAAGAAAATGAGTAGGATCTTGCAGTATAAACATTTTAAAAAGCGTTGATGTTTGGTGCAATGCATTTTATGAGCTTCCAAACTTTAAAAACTGAAGAGAATATTGAAGTAGACGCATTTAATCGCAAACAACTCGAACAAATCCTCGAAATGAAATATCCAGTGAAAGTAACACATAAATCGTTATTAAAAAATATGACAAAAATATTCTTCAATTGCGTATCCTTGAAAACCGCTGGCGCTTCTTCGGATATTCTCAGAAGAGACATGGACATTCAAAAACCAAATAATGTATAGATAAGTACATTTTGATCGGAAAGGCGGAAGGTTTCTTGAAAGGCCAATTACAACATTACCCAAAAAAAACCATTACCAAGGAACTTCCTCGCCTACCAACAGGCAAACTTAAATAACAGAAGCCTCCCCACGAAATTCATAAAAGCAGCTAGGCGTCCAGTTCGAAGAACTTAGAGCGAAAAGTTAAAGGTCATAGCAGGTTAGGTCCAAACTTTAAGAAATTACATTAAATTATACAAGTTTTGTGAAAAGGTGTTAGGCCTTTTTAATGATTAATTACAGAGGAAAAGAGGATGAAAAAGTAATAAAGTGTTTAAAGGCGTCTTCGAAAATTGTAACTCTGGACATATGCCATAATTGTACTTGTTGCTGGATAATATTTGTACGATAATGCAAGGTTCTACAGGACAATATATGTATGACAATGCAAGGTTCTACAGGACAATATTTGTATGATAATTCAAGGTTCTACAGGACAATACTTGAATGATAATGCAAGGTTCTACAGGACAATATTTGTCTGAAAGCAAGCTTCTCCATGACAATATTTGTATGATAATTCAAGGTTCTACAGGACAATACTTGAATGATAATGCAAGGTTCTACAGGACAATATTTGTATGATAATGCAAGGTTCTGCAGGACAATATTTTTATGATAATGCAAGGTTCTGCAGGACAATATTTGTATGATCATGCAAGGTTCTGCAGGACAATATTTGTATGATAATGCAAGCTTCTCCAGGACAATATTCATATGATAATGCAAGGTTCTACAGGACAATATTTCTATGATAATGCAAGGTTCTACAGGACAATGTTTGTATGATAATGCAAAGTTCTACAGGACAATATTTGTATGATAATGCAAGGTTCTACAGGACAATATTTGATGTTAATGCAAGGTTCTACAGGACAATATTTGTATGATCATGCAAGGTTCTGCAGGACAATATTTGTATGATCATGCAAGGTTCTGCAGGAAAATATTTGTATGATAATGCAAGGTTCTACAGGACAATATTTGTATGATAATGCAATGTTCTACGGTGCAAATTTATATGATAATGCATCTACGGGGCAATATCTGTATGATAATGCAAGGTTCTACGGGACAATATTCATATGATAATGCAGGTTTATACAGGACAATGTTCATATGTTAATGCAAGGTTCTACAGTATTCCATCTCTTAGCTAATAAGAATGGTTTAGTAAAGAGTAAAATTCCTCACCCTGCAAGTACACTGTTCACACTTGTCTTCTGGTGATGTCCACTCACTGCCATGAGGATGCTCGTCTCCATGAACCACACAGCCTGGCGCAGGTAAAGTCAGAGAAGATTGTTAGAGGAGTAAACGCATCTTTGAAAAACAATCCCTGTTAACTAGGCATGGAATTCGGAAAATAACTCAAATCGAAGTCCTTAATTGAGGTAAAAGCTTTGAAGATGTCTTGAAATTTTTTAAAATTTTATTGCACTAATCGCCTTAAAAAATAACAGTAAAATCTGTTGAATGTGGTCAAGCCGTGGATACGCAAGTTTACAATTTTCATTTTAAAATAGAATTTCTCTGAAACAGCTTACTAAGTGAAAGTTTGCAATGGAATTTGTTCTCATCTTCATTTTCTCAAAGAACGTTTTTTGCAAGTGTGTTGGTTTTCTACATATTTTATCATCCCAAAGAAAAACAAGTATCTAAACTGTGATCTTTAGAATCAAAGGAAAACATTTCAGATGTTATGTGACACTAAACTTGAATTGATGTTAAACTGTTGCGATTGTTTGAAACCGCAAATTGTCTGAAGTATTATAATTCTAAATAAAATCTTTGGGAAGTGTATATGTGTTAAATAAGTACGATCAAAACCATAGTGTAACAGAAATATCTCACAACCAGTGAACTACAGTCGGAAGTCGATTGTTTAGAACAATTCATATTTATGAACTTCCAAGCGTTAAAAATTCTTTGTGGGAAGTATAAATACTTTACTGTTGTTTTATAGTCTAGAAGTACAGGATAAAAAAGTTTCTTTCAAAAGATAAGTATCTACATTTTTTTTTCAAATCAAACATGCCGACATCTCACTAATTTTCACTAGGTGCGATACTATTAGCGCTAACGATATATTTTCTGTGCCAACGTATCGCTTACACATCATCACAGCTAATTCAAGCAAAATGAATCTAACAGAGTAAATGATGGCAAACAAACAACTCACTGTTTGTGCAGTTTCTTGAGCTCTGGCAGTGACACTCGTAGGAACCAGGGGTGTTGACACATCTCATGCTAGGGTGACACGTGTGTCCTTCTCCCTGGCCCTCACACTCATTCAAGTCTAAGTGGGAAAAGTACACAAAAAATCCACCGAGTCACCCAGAGATTTCATATGCTTGTATTTTTGCTGGGTTTTTTTCTTACAAAATGTCCGTGGTTGAATATCTTACAGTAATAATACTTTTGAGATGCGTCCCAATTTGAAGCATACGGTCACAGCAGTTCTGAGACTTCTAAATAGATAAAGGTTAACGTTTTAAAACCAAAAGACTGGTTTCAAATTTACACCTTTAAAGGGAGGTAAGTTATAGATTTTGGTATCGTGCTGTAGTTTTCGGGTTACTTCCCTTACTTTGTAAAATCAGGGATAAGTCAAACAGTAAAAACGTAAAAAAACGCTTGCTGCAATGCGAATTTCGAAGTGAGTTTGAATAGTCTATACACTACTGCGAAGTAGATTTAAAACTTCGATAGGATCAGAAGTCAGACAATATGGAAAGTAGGAACAGAATAATGGTTTTAGGAATTAGGAACGACCACTAGATGAAGCAAGAGGCCTTTTGAAAAACTAAAAGCTGAATCAACAAGATCTAGATGTTACTCTATATGTTAATCTTGATAAGGTCTCAAATAACACGACTCAAGGCCAGTTAAGTGATTAAAGTCTATAAGTGTAAAAAAATAAAGATGGAATAAGTATATTTCAGTCCGAAAAAGAAATACAAATCAAAAAGAAGGCAAATAAGGCAACTAGGCCCTTTTCGTTAAATATCCCATTGAAAATCACTTTGCACAGATTCGATTATTCCTAGCTTCTACCCATCAAGAAAAAAAAGTAAAGACCCTGTCTAAAGGGAAGTAGGTGCTTATCTAAGATAAATTGTGTAATGTTCTTGTTTGTTTGTTTTTTAAATAAGGTTTCCACTACTACCACTCTCGGCTTTAGGATGACTCAGAGTCTATTCCTTCGTCCATTTGCTTAATGAAGACTACCCATCAAATTCTCTCCCTTTCTCTCTTTTTCTTTGTCAGCCTGTCTCTCGCTCTACCAACTCACTTCGTTGCTTTTATTTTGCTCTTTATGTTTCCGTTTTCTACTTTAGGTTGCATGGCTGCATGCCTGTGAGACTAAAACCTTTGCTATCCATGTCTGTCCGCCTATCTGCCTGTCTATGTAGATCTCTCTACATATAATTATTTACCTAGCTAGCTAGCTACCAACCTACGTCCTACTTGCAAAGTTCTAGCATAGTGATCACCAACAAATCCCTCAATGTTTGTGAAGTTTTCTTGACCTCTGGCAATGACATTCGTAGGAACCAGTGATCTTTCGACCTACTTATGTGGTAAATATATCTGCTTTTTCTTCTTTCACCACAATTTCCAATCGTTTTTCCTTTTCTTATATACTGGTGGAACTTAAGAAATATGGAGTTGGCTTTGATTTATATTTCGAAGTGCAAGTTTCAATGTACAGGGGATATTCCCCCCTTGAGAATCAAAGTCCAGTATCTCCCATATGCTTTATATGGCAAATACTTCACTTTGATTGTCACGGGCAGTATTATGATCCAATGCCATTCTAAGGCCTCATCTGGGCTTAAAAAGTCTTGGTGCGTTTATTTTAGATAAAACTCCAAATAAATAGCGGGGCAGTCAGTCAAGAACCTGGTAGATTTTTCGTAAGTTCTTTCTGAGTCCTCAAAACAGTAAAACAACTCATTGTATACAGCCTAGGCAGTGCAGACATCATAACCGCATTCTAAGGTGTCGAAATCTGCTAGCTGGCCAATGCTTTATGTAATAGATTTAAGAGCGGCAGAGCTGGAAATGTCAAGGTATTGTGTCTGGCCCAAAGATCAAAAACCTTGTCTTCTCCTTTTCTTGTGTAAAAAAAAGAATAAACTTGTTTGTCTTCTGTCTCGCCTACCTGCAGGTCAGCATATTACATCATAGCATTCTATTGCAAGCTATGCATTTTGTATTTCAGCAAACACGTTTGTTCAGAGGCCTCAGAGAGATTCATACAATTTCAAAGCAAGAATTAACTTTTAATGAACAAGACAGGCTGTAAAGCTGTCCTTTGGCCCTGTCTCGATCAATTCCTGGCTTAGTTAGTTATTCTTTAAATCATATGGTATCATGGCAATCACCACCAATAAATGAAGCCATCGCTTCTACTGCTGTTGCTGCTGTTGCTGCTGCTGCTACTACTACTACTACTAATACTACTACTATTACTACTGCTACTACTACTGCTGTTGTTACTACTACTGCTGCTGCTACTACTACCATTTATATACTATTACTACTACTACTACTACTGCTGCTGCTGCTGTTACTACTACCACTTATATACTATTACAATTTCTTC
>BMAT01011596.1:180353-192409 GCA_019649035.1 Elysia marginata | reverse complement strand
TCTCCGCAATTCTTACCTAATATATTAATGTTATGGTGTTAAAATTATATGTAGAACTAAATTCAATTTAAGTTTATTCAGTGAATACAAAGTTACATTATCAGTACATTTATTGAAAATAAGCAATGCACAGATTCTAACATTGTAAATATTATGGCACAGTACACTATTATAGAATACCAGTACATGTACTAAAGAAATGAAACTATCTCTCTTGCAGAGCTTCTCTCTCTCTCTTCTCTTTCTCTCTCTCTCTATCTGTGTAGCATTTTCTATCTGATGTCATAACGAACACGAAATAAATGCACTCCTCTTAACCCTTCCTGCTCAACGAAACACCCCATCCTAATGTGCCGTTAATTTAATCGAAAGAGTCAATTAGAATAATCTCTTAACTCTAGTTCCATTGAATTTTTTATGTCTTGGGCAAAGAAGCTATTTACTAATACACTGTAGTTTATTTCCTTTGCACACCCTTAGTCTTAGCCTCTGGGGTAAAAAATCAAAATATTTCCTTGCTGGGTGGGTGTCATCTTTAAAGATCTTTCTTGATCTTGCTGACATTCTTTCTTCATAAAAACTTTCAAGAAATGTCAGATTCACACAAATTACGTTTTGTTCGTTTATGACAATTGAGCTTAATGTCCTTTTTCTTGATCTATTAAACCAAACAACAATCGGTTGAGTTAAGATGCTCTCCACAATGGCTCTTTATTATAAGACAATAAGGGTCACCATATTGACCTTAAAAGTTAAAAGACCTAACTTTTCCTAAAAAGTACAGTCATACGCTGTCTGGCTTTTTTAATATTTAGTTTCTACTTAATTCCAAGCTTAATGTGCTAGACAGAATGGTGCCCAGGAATTTGAATGAACTTTTTCAACAGTGCCCCCTGCTATAACCAATGGGGGCGGTGGCACCTTGCCTTTACGAAAGTCAATTACCACTTCTTAAGATTAGCTACAAAAATTCTTTATCAAAGGTAAAGTAAGTCAAATATCTTAAATTTCATAAGATAAACCTTTTGAAACGCGTTTATTTTATAGCTGTAGAAAAAGTGCCACACAATTATTACCGTGAATCAAACTTAAGAAAGGCTAGGAATAAGCAAAGATTAATTAATACCTAGACAACTTTTTATGTTTTTCATTCACAAAGTTGTATTATTAAATAATAACTACTCTGACTAGAATCGCTGGCGCCAGTTGACCTTATCGCAATTATCGCTCAACTGTTGTAAGATAATTTAAACGGATAAGGTGAATTAAAATGTACTAACTCCTTCCGCGCATTGCCGTGAAAGTTGATAATTGTATCTCTTTCGGTTCTTTGATCCTGAGCGCACACAAACATTAACCAGATGGGATCCACTGTTTTCTATAGACAAATCTCGAGCGACCTCAAGTGGTTGTGAGGAACGATCTCTGAGATTAGATCAGCAATTTGACTCATTATTGTACAGTATAGATCTTCACAAAAAGATAATCTTCAGCGAAATTTTCAAATAGTCTTAAGTAACAAGTAACAGTAACGACAAGAGGGGAGAAAGGGGAAAGGGGGGAGGTGATGGATGCTAGTTTCGAGATTTTTTTAAACGGCAATGAAAAGAAAACGTTGAATAGGCAAGTTTTAAAATAATATCTTCAAAGCGGTGGAAATTTCTATAATGCAGAATTACAACCCCGAAAGCTGTAGACCTCAACAATACATTAGAGCGGACAAATGATGTTGCAACCCCCCTTCCCACCACCACCCCCCCAAAAAAAAACAAAACAAAAAAAAAACAAAAAAAAAACCTCCACCTGATGAAACTCATATCAACACGACTCAAAATAACGAAGGAAACCATTAAATTCTTATAAATTATCACTGTTATAACAACGACGACAATGACACCATCAACAGCCACTAGAAGTGCTGCAATGTAATAGGCCCTACTGCAAAAAAAAAAAATAGCGGAAGCTTTCACAATTTTGTCATCAATGACTTAATATGCTACAACTGCTTTTGATTCGACGCATCCATTGTGAACAAATGAAGAGAGATCGGATATAATTAATTATATGAAACCAAAGTGCATTTTAAAAAAGTATATCCTTGAAAAGTTCGAGAACGTAATAGAGTATCAACATTTATATCGATTATGAAAAACAGAGAAGAAAAAAAGTCAACAAAAATTGAAGGTAGTACAACAGATTGAAAAGATGAAATCTTTTAGGAAGTAACAGATAAAGGACGACCAAAAGAATTAGCCTTTCCAAAAAGAAAGAATGAGGGAAAAAACATTCATTTTTCCAATAGCATTTACGAGATGCACGACAAATCTCACACTAGTTTTTAGTTGAAATAAAATAATAAATAATGTAAAAAGTTTGGAACATTGTTTTCTCGATGTTGCAAAAAGTGCAAGAACAACCGCCGCCATTGATCAATTCTAGGCCGAGTGCCTGGAGTCGTCGTCCTTTAGCCCAGACACTCGACCGATGGCCCACTTGGCACCTGGCTACATACCGGAAGCAGCGCTTAAACATGACGTAATTTGTCTGGCAATGTCTTCTTTTCTTTTTACAATGCTATCGTTATGGAGAATTCGGCGCAGGTAATGCCACCCCACAAGGGTAAAATCCGGACAAAGTCGGCACTTCCATGTTTTTATTCGTTAGGGAACTACAGACAGTGTTTTAAAACGAATAGCATGCGTATACAGGCTTGCAGGGTCTTAATGAAGGTTTAATATGAAAAAGTCTCTGAACATTTTGAAAAAGCCAGAAGTCTCTAATTCATTCTCAACATTTCCACAAAAGGCATTTCTAAGTTCCTGATACCTCAAAATTAAATACCTTGGAACTCTAAGAGGCATTTCAAGTTATCAAATTTTTCTCAACACATCTTTAGGTGTAATTAATTATAAGTTAACGATATTAATGGCTACTTTAGAAAATAGAGTTTTGAGAGCTGGCAGATGTATAGACAAGTATGCCGGTAACACGTTAATCAAGGCTATGAGATATGGCAAAAAATATGGGTCAGAGTACTGGTTGCGTAAATAATTTGAGTAATCCGGATTTCCTGGATATAAAATCTGAAAATATCTGCGGCATATTGCACAGACCAGCGTGTATATTTTTCGCTCGTCTGGCAAGTGGTTGCAGTTGCACTACTCTGTGTTTCTCTTCTGTGCCAAGGACTATAATTCATTCTCTGCAAAGGTGTCAAATATTCACATGTCTTCTTCAGGTTTCATTTTCCGATTTCTCGCTCTGTTTATTTGATAATGCGATATCCTTTACCACTGTCTTATCCTAGCAACATTAATGGTGAACTAATGTTTCTTATTATAGCCATTCTTTCTTACCCATAAAGAATTCAGTAGATCGTTTAGTGCGTTTTTGCAACGGGACTGTTTCAGGACCAACATGTCTTGTGTGTAAAACTCAAAAAGTGGGATCACCGGCGAACTCTTCTGTAGGCGAGGTAGTTTATTCGAATAGCTCTAGTGACCGGCTGAGTCTAAAAACTCACCAGTGGCCAAGGGGAACTACTCATAGATAATTCTTTAAAGTTCATGAAACGGTCTCATAGCTTTTAACTCTTTTTCCCCAGTGGTAGCTTCCTTAATGTTAAGGAATGCATTCGTTGCAACAATTAGTTACAAATCTACAACTTGACATTCTTTGTTTTTCTTTGAACTCTTATCACGTGGCAAAATTTTAAGTTAAAAATTTGAAATGGCCAGTCCAGCCGAGAGCTATGTGCTGACTTCTCTGAGGTGTCTCCCTGTGTGTAGTAGTTTCCGGATTTCTTCGGTACTACTATCTCCGCATCGGAGAAAGTAAAATGATTTCCTGAAGATACGTTTTTTAAACCATGGCATATGCGTAAGGGGAAAGGTGAAAAAAATAAGTTGAGAGAAACTTTCAACAAAGAGAATGATATAAGTTCACCGTGTAAAGTGGTTATGAATACGTATGTCACCTTTGAGAAACAAAAGAAGTTATAACTTCTGTTGCCGCTCTTTGTTCAGATGTTCAAGATTTAGTTTCAACGAATACCAATACGTTTACATCTCCTTCATACTATTTTATATGATCGAAAATCTCCTATCTACGATGAAGAGTAATCGCTTTCCAGGTCTTACTCTAGGTTGAGACACACGGAAAGACGCATCATACAAGATACAGACACCTTTCAATACCACAATTAAATAACGAAAGTCCACTTAATATTTAGACCGCGTGCAAGGTATCTTCCGGTACATTATAGCATTGAAAAAAAATGTGTGTGCATCTTATAGGTTTGAACAATCACAAAAATATCAGTCATCTGTAACTTAAAGACGTTTGTTATGAAACGAAGCAGGTGATTCAAACCTCTTTTCTTTGCAAACTAAGAATAAGGGAGGTGTTAATTTTCCATTTTTTTGTTGTTGCCTCCGATCACAAGAGATGCTATATTACGACCTGCAGCTCAGCATAGATCATGTCTCCATTAACTGTATACACATGGTAATCTTTCGGTAGTGCCAGCATTAATAGTGTTATAACACAACTGAAGATGATTTTGATATTTACTGTGCGACGTAATTATTGGTAATTACTATTTTGCTTGTAGTTGTACGTTTATTATTTTACGGCTGTTAACCTCAATACATCAGCCATGCTCCATCCCACACACAGGCAAGAACCAGACCGAGAGGCGTGCCTGTAGGGCTTCTAATCGTCCAATGAATTCTCGTTAGTGCACACAGAAGACGTTTCTCAATCTATCTTGTAGCATCGCTCGGGTAATGCTTTATGGCGATGCACACCACTCTAGAAGTGTTGGTGTGTGCGTGTTTGGAAAGCCAACATTTTGTCGCACAGGTACAAATTTATAGAACATATACAACAAAAATCCGGTAGCCGTAAATACTATTTATACGCTTTAAAGTTTGCATTGAGTTTAACATCGTTTGTTTCGTCGATAAAGATGTATCCATTTAGCTTGCCGACAAAGAACAAGAAATAAAAGCACAGCGCAATGCATTTATATGGTCTATTACTTCAAGTGAAAATGTCAGTGCAATTAAAAAAAAAAGTTGAAATGTCTGAACATAAAAATTAATTGAATGACTTCAAGCAGAACGATGAAAAACTTCACCGATATTATGAATTTTCAGCACCCCGTTGAAAATAGGTTTAAAGAAAACACCCAATAACCAAAATTTTAAAATTCCAGTTTAGAAATTAAATGTTCGTAAACTTTTTCAGAAATCAGATTTATACTTGAAAAAAAAGCATCCATAAAGAAATCTTTTTGAGAAGTGGTGTTAATCTCGTCTTAAAATACTTTCACAAATATTGCAAGCGAGAATTTCTCTTGTCTTTTTCAATAGGCTAGAAGTACCTTTTAAGCACATATGCAGCGTTTCAGTGCAGAAAGGGCAAAAGCCGTTTTCACCATGTTGTGAGTTCTTCCTTCAAATCATTGTTAAAAGTGGCTGTTTCTTGCTTTGAAAATTGCTTGTTTTTTTTTTGTCGTAAATAGAACTGTAAACACAGCTGTGGTGATTTTTTTAATGTGAACTTTTCCATAACAGACCCAATAGAAATAAAAAGCGCGACAAAACTTTTCAGAATGGCGTTTAGCTGTTTGGGAAGCTATTTACACGCATTTCCGCACCTCACTCGGGTTTTAATTAAGCACTCTGTTATGGGCAGTCAAAGAACGTGTCAGCACGCTATAGTCATCTGCGTTGGCTGTTGCTCCTCAGTGAGTTCAGAAGGTAATATGATTGTTACTGGCCTGTTCGGAGCCTCTGTAAATTCAGGAGGTAATAATTATGATTGTCAATGGCCTGTCCAGAGCCTCTATGAGTTCACAATGTAATAATTATGATTGAATGTCAATGGCCTGTGTGGAGCCTGTGTGAGTTCAGAAGGTTATAATTATGATTGTCAATAGCCTGTCTGGAGCCTCTGAGAATCCAGAAGGTAATAATTATGATTGTCAACGGCCTGTCCGGAGCCTCATAAGGTAATACGATTGTATATGGTCTGTCGGAAAACTCATGTAATGCACACATGGCACTTTAATGGCATTAGGCGCTGTTCTAAAACGCTTTTTCTTTCACATCAAGTAAGTTTCGTTTTATAGCCCCGACACCCTCCATCTTCAACCATTTCACCATGACACAGTTCGTCAGCATCGTTAGTCTTGGGGCTAGTCTACTTCCTGTAGCTAAGAACCCCAAACCTGACCTGGAGAGTGATTCATGTAGAGGACGTAGCTACATTTACGCCAAAATCATAGACTTAAACGAGTGGGAACCTAAATCTTGTCATTTACTCGTATTCATGGACTTTTTTAGTCTGAAAATTCGGCCTAAATGTACACGCTGCCTGTGGGTAGACCAAGGAGTAGAACTTGGGCCTAAGTCTCTTTCTTTCCTATTAAAAAAATGATGTTCCCCTTGACAAACTTAAAGCCAAATTGAGAAAATTTCAGGTCAAACAAGTATATTTTGTAGAAGCTTATGATGTTTTGAGGATTTGCATTAAATTCCTATAATTTAAGGAAACTTTTAGGCTTTTTTTAAATAGGAAAATGGATATAGNCCCCCCCCCCCCCTGGCATGCCGTGTGTAAGAAAAGTTTGATTGACTTTGCTTCTTACTTTATCTACTTTTCCATAGCTTTTTCATTAGGATGTCAATTTGGCTTCCGGGAATTCCCGCACATCTTTTACCTAGTAATAGTTAGTCTAAGTCCATGAATAGCGACTAGACTAGAAAAAAAAACTAAAACTAGTGACGACAAATTTAGCCCTAGGCCTATGACTTTCCTATGAATCAGTCTCCTGACCCCTCGGCCCGAGATTTATGAACATAAGGACTGGAGAGCCACCAACCCCATGATTGACACAACAATTATTGCTTGTAATCGTGCCGACCTGTCGTAAAACACAAACTGAAAACACTGAAATCCGCACATAAAATTTCCGGCGTCTGCAACACTTACCTAGGTCGCAGCTGGGCCCGATATAGCCGTGCCGGCATTCACATACGTTGGGGCGAATGCACGTGCCGCCATTCCTACACGGGGCTTGGCAGTGCGCTGAGGAGGCCAAGAGAAATATGTAGATAGAGATACAGTGTGAGCTATTTGCGATATTTTTTGCAGTTCATGAGTACTAGATATTACTAATGATGAGAGTTGTTTGAAATAGGAAAAATAATACGAACGTGCGTGTCCGCAGTACTGTCATCATTTTTCATCATTATCGTACTACTACTACATCAACTACTAGTACGATACTACCAATACAATTAATGCTACTACAACTGCTATAACTAGTAGTAGTAGCAGTAGTGGAAGTAATAATAATGGAGGTGACGGCGGCGGTGGTATTGTCATAAATAAACAATTTTATTTATAAAAGCGTGATCTTTCAATGATTACATAAATTTCTGCTCATCGAACATCCTTTAGCATTGAAAGATTAAAAAAAAGAAAATAATTGACAAAGTCTTCGCTGCAAGATTTTAAAAAAATGTGACCGGAGTATCTTAGCTCAAAGATATAAAAAGTCAACGCCAAGAGTGACCTGTGACCAGCGGTCTACATGACCAAAACCATTGCAACTACTGCCAAAATCGTAAGGTTCCTTTTGGAATTTAAAGTAGCGATTGGTTTGTATCAGTCGTTAAGAAATTTTACGTAGGCGTAGATGCAATAGCTGTGCACGAAATGGAGAGATACGTTTAAAACGCATTAAAAGGCAAATTAAAACAAAACATTACTGTGTAGTATATTTTAATCTTTATCAATAATACTTCAGCTTCTAAGAGGTTCAGCTTCTAAGAGATTAACTTTAAAAAAATGTATAACACAATACACAATAAGAAAAATATCCCTCTATTTGAGTTGAAAAAAAAACAACAAGATTTCATGAACTACTAGAGAGTCAGTAGTATTGTAAAGTAGAAGAGGTCAATGAAGCCATAATTACTATAGTCATAAAAAGTACTAGATCTACGATATTTTTAGCTTAGTTCAAAACGAAAGTTTTAACACAATTCAATTACTTAATCAATTTCAAGGTCCTTGCAATATAAAAAAAACAGAGCCTCACACGACTATTTATTCGTTTTTCTTTCAAAGGCTAACTTTTGCAAATTTAATATCCGTCTTTGGCTAATTTTACAGAGGCTCTGTCCACATATCAGATCTTCTGTATTTGCATTTAAAGAAAAAAGCAATCAATGCAACCAAAGCTTAGAATTACAACACAACCATGATGCCTTTCCTAAGAGTAAACAGACACTTTTTCTCCACCCAAAATTTTTACCTTATTTTTCAGGCTTTAAATTTACACAGTGGTCCGAAGCAACTATCTACAACCCGTCATGCCACCCAATCTGCATCTTTGTTTCTTTAGTAACATTTTTAGGTAAAAAAAAAACGTTTTGTCGTATTGAATGTTCTTTTACTTTTACTGGCCTGTCCCTCTTGTTGTCTAAAAAATGGTGTACGAGCACGTGTTCAATTTTTGGATACTAAATCAAAATTTGAATGGTCCAAAACATTATGTTCCTCTAAAATTCATTATAAAATAAAATTAGAATGAGAAAAAAATTCCAGGAATTTTTTCGCTGAGGGGCTTTTTTTGGCTTTACTGCTTATAATGTCCAAAATACAGTAGGTAAAAAGGAAAAATGCTTGAAGGGTTTAAGGTATGAAATTAGCACTGTTTTGAAGTGGACTTGGAATAAAAATGACCGAAACAATCATACTTTCCTTTGGTGCGATTCGAACCCTCGACTTATAGCCACCATGGCCGTGGCACTCACCGCCTTACCGCTCAAAGAGACATGTCTCGTAAACATGTAGGTTATAACTCTCCTGTGCAAAATGTTATTCATTTGAACATACTTGAGAACAGTGCAGATAAATATAACATGCTCCATAAAAAGCCACCGCTTTCTTCTTTTTTTTTTCCTTCATGGCTACCGTCAGCCTCTCAGAATGGTGACCACTGCCCGGCCCAGCAGCCAGACGGGTTAGGAAGGAAACCAGCCGGCGAGGTCGATGGACCGAGCGGTAATTATTGCTGTCCCGAGTGAACGCTTGTAAAAAACGCACTGGGAGTGAAGATTTGTTGATGGGCTAATAAAATACGTCCCCGAATCTAGACTCTAGACTAGCGGCTAGGCAAGGCTTCTGCCTTCAACCCTCAGCCCTCAGGCCGGCCAGCAAGAGTCGCGTCCGGTCCTGTGGGGCAAGATGGACCGCTCGCAGACTCATCAGATGGAAGGCTCGTATTTTGTATGATCGAATTTCTGGCTGTTCAGATGACAGGACCGGCGGATAAACGAAATTTAAAAATGAGCTCACAGATTTATGCACAAAAAGGAGAAAACTGCAAGTGGAAAACTGTTCTAGCGGCGAATGCTATTCATCAACCAAATGTTCAGACTCACGATATCTGCTCTGTTGAGAATTAATCAATGGCTTCTCTGTGGTTTTCGAAAAAAGCTGATACAAAACGTTACTAGATTATTAACACGAAGAAGAGTAACTGACTTAAACTGAAAAGCCTGCAAGGAAAGATTTATATACGTTCCATAACTTGAAATATATTAAGACAGAAGGGTAGTACAGTGGGTGGCTTCATTGCCGACCTGGAGAGTGCAAAATAATTTTTTTAAAACCACCTTTTTGGGCTTTTTTACGCAATAATAGAATAAAAAAAAGAAAAATTTATACTTGTAAGCAATAGGAGGTTCACAGGAAATAGCGAAGACAGAAACAAAAGAGAAGAAAACTTCTAGCGTGACCTTGTCCCACTTTTTAAAATTTATAAGTTTGAGAAGAATCGAAACAGAGGAGACTTGAATTATAACGACAGGGCAGGAATACTAAATTCAGTCATCTTTTCTTGGAGGACTCTTTATGGCGCTGAAATAAGAGTTTTCAAGAGAGAGAGAGAGATAGAGAAAGAGAGACAGAGATAGAGAGAGAGAAAGAAAGACAGAGAGAGAGAAAGTTTAGGACAAACTTATGGTACTATGTCGTGACAAGGCGCAATATTTTACGGGCTTTCTTCTTCCCTGTAGCATATAAAAAGTTGACTTTGATCAGGCTAACCAAATTTAAAAGTTTTTGGATTTTTTTTAATTAGCTGTTTTGATGTTACTTAATACGGTTAAAGGAGGCAAATACAAAAAAATATTACGGCATTTCGGTTATAACAGTCATTTTGCACTTTGTGAAAGAAAGTGCCTGGGATTTTTAGTTGCTTTTTTTTTCAAAGAGTAAAAATGCATGATTACAAACAGAAATTGGGGCGTTATGTGTGTCGCCAATTCCCTTGGCTGAACATACAGAAATAAAATTTCCTTTCCATTCCCTGCGACACGAAAATAAAGTCAAGTCAGTGCAGTTTTTTCTCTTGCTACTGTCGGATCTCGGAAGTCCTGTCTGTTGCACTTAAGTGTAAACCTCGGGGTCAAAGAGTTAAGTTTTAGAGGCAAAAGTATGTCTGATAGACACTATAAACTTAAGTGCTATTATCTCTTCGAACAACGGAAAACTGCACTGCTTCCTTTGAAGACAAACGAAGATTTAATTGCCTATTGTAGGCCTAGTTACTTGATTCTTTCCATCATATTTTTTATCACATATATATAAAACTAAACATTTTCCTGTTCCCCACCAGAGAGTGTGTTTTACATAAAAAGAGAAAACTGGAAATTCCTCCCTAATCCCAGGTAGCTGTATTTTTTTTTTTGGTTATACATGTAACTCCTTGTGCATACGCTAAGCTTTTTGCAATGCTAAAAGGCTTATAATTTCCAATAAACGTAGCATGTGAGGAAAAATATAAAAACTTCGACTCAATTTTTTTCTTCTAAATTTGAAACTTAAAAACATAGCACCTGTTAGAATAGTCGACTAAATCGATATTAATTCAGTATAAATATTTTGAAACAGCTGGACAAGTTGCGATGCATATTTAAAAATCTAATTTAAAAAGTACCTTTGTATAATTATTATAGCGTTTTTGTCTCAACCTCCTAAGAAACTCAGATAATTCGAAACGAAGCCAGTTACCTAGCATTTACCTCATGTTACAACTCACTTATACAACTGATTTCTGAGTGATGCTACAGATTTCTCTGTCTATAATCTTTCACGCATGTGTCATCTGACTCATTTTAAGAAGAAAAACTTCCACACCTCGTTTATCTCCCTTTCTCCCTCTCTCACCTTCAGGCCGGTGATCTATCGGGTTTGTATCTCTTTCTCTTATTTATCTATCTATCTATCTATCTCTCAACCTTTTCGTGTTGTTTTTTTCCCCGCTTTTCCTGGCAATCTTTCTCCTTCCATCCACTGCTGCTTGTGGTGGTGGTGGTGGTGGGTGGTTAAGGTTCAACGAGGGTACTTGACTAGACTATCTCTGAGCATAGGTTTCTGGCATTGCTTCAGTTCCAAGTTTGCTGATATGCCGGGTTTTCCCCCGAACAGTTTCTTACATTTAGTTTTTGAAGAAGCCACTTTGCTGGAATCATTGTCTTCCTTGCTTGCTTCTTTCTAGCCTGCGTTCCGCTCCACCCCCGCATGAAATGCATTTGCGATTTTGCGAAGCGAGAGCCGAGAGGTAGAACATGACAGTTTAAAAAGGAAGAAGGAAAAAAAACAGATGGAGATGGAAAAGTAAAAATCGCAATAATCTCTCCTATCTTGCCCGTTGGGTTTTCCTGTGGAACTGATAATTTTCTATGTATGCATGAGTCTCATTTCATGTTTATTGCCATCTCCCGTCTAGGAATTGCTCATTCCTTCTTTTTGCTTATCCCGCACTTCCTTTTTTCGTCTCCTCTGTATTTCTTCACCACTGGTCGATCGTAGTGTCTACCTGTAGTTGTCTCTGTACCTCAATCAGGCTTAATTTTTCATCACAATCCTCTTTTTATAATCTTTTCTATTTCGATTCCAAGTAAGGCTGTCATTCTAATTTTTCGCACTAAATAACCTCATTTCCCTTTCTCCTCTCTGTCTGTCTGTCTGTC
>BMAT01011596.1:144766-169419 GCA_019649035.1 Elysia marginata | reverse complement strand
GCTGCTTAAAGTCTGTACTGAAACCTAAGTTCACTCAGACAGTTCTTTTTTTTATATTTTAAAATCATCTTTCAGTCAACGTTTCACTGCCTAGACAACAATCTCTGAAGTAGTTATTCACATTCTTCGAGTCTAAAATAAACATGGGTCATGTAAATCTCGGTGTAATTTGTAAATCCTTTTTTTTCTATCTTTTAAAAGACAGTAACCAGGAGCATCGTTTAAAATTGTCTTTTTCCGTTTTGACTGGAAATGTTACGTTCACATTTTTCAACTTCTACGCTTTTCAAACTCACAAGATCTTTCGTAGTTTACCATCTAGTAAAAAATAATTTAGTCTAGAAGATCGTTTATGGGTTATGGTGGAATCCTTCATTCAAAACATGTTGACCGGCTCTGTGGCCTAGCGGTAAGACACTCGCTCAGAGATCGGGATGTGCGTGGTTCGATCCCCGGCCGAGTCAAACCAAGGACTTTAAAATATTAGCAGCTGATCCGCCTAGTATCTGGCATTATGGATTTAGTGCTTAGTTTGGACGGCCCGGTACCAGGATAATGTGACTGAGTGTGATGTACGTAAGCGCTGCTTACATCACAATGTGGCAGCATGCTTTCAATTGTCCCCAGCGCCGTCTCTAATATAACCTCGAAGTTGACTCGGACGTTAAAAATCAAATAGACAAACCTATCCTCTTAACATCAATTCTAACTCTGACTTAAACCGTTGTTCGTATTGTGATTTTATGATTATTAAAATTAAAAAGCTGATACAAAATTTATCAAAGGTTTAAAAAATATTAATTGGGTAAAAATAGAAGTAAATAAAGAAAGCCGGTCAACATGTTTTGAATGAAGGATTCCATCATAATCTATTATGGTTATCCATGGTCATTGCCATAGATGAGATTTTGACTTCGGCTTAACTGTGTGTGTTAGTACCGGCAGATTCACAATAAACAAAAGCTTTTGATTATGAAATCTCATGTTAATAGGAAAGAAACGAAGTCTGTCATGGCACAATGTACCCTAGTTTTAGTTTCTACTCAATACTACAACAATCGCAGCCAGCGAATATCTTTAGTCTACGCAACTAACGGTCAAAATAAGCTAATCTAAGCGGTGTGATGACTCTAGCCTTTCCTCTCCAAGTAAGGTCTTTCTCTGACTCAAGTCTTTGGCCGATAAGTTGTCCCTTCTATTTGTGCCCACGTGCAAAAGTCACACTAGATATCTAGGCCCGATGCGGAGAAGCAGTTTTATTCTGTAACTTTGATACCTCGACTAGTATTGGACCAACCGCTCAATAAAGGTCCTGGCATCTCAGCACTGGTAAACAGTAGCAAGACAAAGGTTCCATCTTAATGGCAAAACTTGAAATAATTTTTTTTTATTGTTAGTCTCAATTTTTCTTTCAGAAACACTTTTTAAAAACTGCATGTTGCTTGTGTCACACGCAGGAAATAATTTTTGCAATAAGACACCGTGTGTGTCGAAAGGGGAGACATGCTGTCCTCTAGAGAACCATGATTTCGATGCCGGTATAATTCTGACACAAGATCCTCGCTGCCCATACGTTCAATAGAATTCTATTTTTCTTCAAATCCATTATAGGTAGTCAAATAGTTCATAAATAACAACTCAGTCTGCAAATCTTTCTCTCTTTCAAAAGTATGAGTGGCTTGGCTCAACGATGTAAACCTAAACGTTTGATAGACTTCAACCAGCAGACTGGGAACCAATTATTAATCAGCGAGCATGGTTTTTGATGAAGCTGAAGATTGCCCTTAACCATCCTGTGATTCTGGGTTTAAAAAGAGATTATTATCGGATAAAAATTAAACAGACAACACTCTGACCCAAAGATGAATTATTTCAAAGGCTTGTCATGCAAAGACTTTGATCTTTCAAACTCATCAGCAATCTTTTGAGATAATTAAATTTTTTTGTTAAAGAGTAACTAGCAACGACAATCCCTGAATCTCCACACCAATGTAGGAGTCCGCAAAGACCGAGTGCTTTCATCCATGTCAACGCACCCCTATCAAATGTCTCTTGTCATCCTTTAAATCGTTTGAAACTGTCAATTTTCATTAAGCTGCTATATACACTTTGGTGTCTTTGAGAAAGAAAGAAAATTCGTACTTTAAGCATGGACATCAACACTGTGACATTCTATGCTTAAAAATTATGCAAATGAATCTTCTGAACGTGCTCTGTGAAAAGATTTCAGGCAATCTCAAAATAAATAACTAAGACGTATTCTAAAATACATTCATACACAGTTTTTTACTTGTTTTGTCTTGAAAATATTGAAAACATTCGTTTATAGCATCCAATGTTGTGCTTTTGGAAATAACACCACTGCATGCGTTCTTCAATTTATATGACCTACGTTGATCGAGTTTAAAAAAAATTTTACTATTACCATTACTAGTGGCGAATAATCTTCTCATATATCTGTTTAATTGGACTTTAGCTTCCAAGAATATTCCAAAATGTTAGAAGAAATAATTATGAACATCAAGCAGCCTCAACCAATGTACAGTTTTACAAAAAGTTTGATGGAAAAAAACTCCAGCCTATTCAACTTCTAATCTGATATCGATTTCATTGTGTTTTTTTTTCAGCTTTGCGTTGTTTTCAATTGTATTCATTAAGTTTAGTAACCTCTTCAAGATCGCCACCCTTATTCATCCACCCACCCATTAGAAGAAAAAAAACATAACAAGTTGTTAGCACTTTCAGTAGGAAAATATCAGAGCAAATTAGGAAGAAGCAAAGCGGATAAAGAAGAGCGTAAAACAGAAAATAAATCACTATTTTTACTAACCCTAGAACAAGTCAAGAAACAACAGAATCTAAGGAGAATCGACAGGTGTGGGCCAAGCCCCTAGAGAGAGAATCAAGATAGACCCCGTACAAGACACCTGCGACCACTGAAATCCAGCAACAGTTGTAATTACAATGCCACGCGCCGATGCTACCGCCAGCTAGATCTAGGATGGGCTTAGATGGATGATCCCACCCCTGACCGTTCCCTGGTCCAAGTTCCAGTAGTACCCTGGCCATTCTCTTCCCCTCCGTCGCACTCTCCTTTTGTTTTTACTTTCACCTCAAATGAGTCGTTCCACAACCTGACCTACCGCTACCATATCCATTAATTTGTGTTTGTGTGTGTGTGTGTGGGGGGGGGGTGGCTTGTGTTTGACCTAAAACCTGGAAGAGTTTTTACTCTCTCCTGATTTCATGTGCCACCTTATTCTAACTACGAGTTAACCTACCACCTACATCGACATCTATACTAACCCAAAGGCTCGAAACAGACTGAAGATCTATCTTCAGATCTCTCTGTCTCTCTCTTCATACCTCTCTCTCTATTACTCTCTCTTCCTCTCTCTCTCTATCTCTCTCTCTCTCTCTCTACCTGAAGCCATAATTAAAGACAGGCTGAAAACGGTCTGACAGAGTCCAGTAAACAAACCTCACAGGACAATGTAAACTTGAATCGAATAGCGTCCGACAAACCAAATCCTGTATAAACCCAGTCTGCGAAGTAAGACGGAGTGGGTGTTAAAAAAGCTTACTACCAGATAAAAGCGTTAACGTTACTACGTAAGGGAACGAAGGAAATTTGAGAAAACGAACCCCTCTCGATACCAGTATAAAGTGTATTAGTTTAATGATGATAAGAATAAAGACTTTCAAATTGTTTCTTTACTACAACAAGATACACCAAAGATTATAGTTTTGATAAGAATAACTTCATATTAAGAAAAAGGCTTTCTAAAATTACCATACCAATGAAAATAAATATGGTAGAATTTGATATGAATAGTAATAATCTAACATTATTTTTAAAAATCCACACTATTTCTCTTTCATACCTGGAAAAAATGATGGATTTGAATATTAAAAAGACAGAAGGAGTTGTCGTCTCAAACTTAAATTCAGGCTGAATCAAAGAGACTGTACTTAGATTTCCATCATTTGTTTCCACTGGGCGTAAAATAAGGAGAAATTGCCGATGTTTTATGCGTTTATTATTACAAAATTTAGCCACTGCAATCTTAACAAAAAGCCAAAGAAGTGTCTTTTTTATTTTCGCAAAAAAACGTTATATAAAAATTTCGGATTTCATGCCACCTTGTAAAAGTTTTTTTTTCTCTATCAAAGTTGTTCACATTATTTGAAAAAAAAATTGTTGTTAACCTTCGGCCATTCCTTTTACCGGACAAAATACATGTTCATTTATAATGTACTCGGGAACGATGGATGAACATTGCCATTTAAAATAGTTCAATTTATTTCACAAATCCATCCGAATATTCCGCTTTTACAATGCGCGCTTTTTCCAGAATAACTTATGAACCAGACTGAAGCTCACGAGTTGAGCGAGAAGTGTACGCTAAGCTTAGCACGCCAGTCTTCGATCATAAAACAGCATCCAGCATCAATATCCATCGCGACCTGGGATAATCACAGACCTGTCACTTCCTATCTCATTAATTCATACAGTTCTGCTGTTGAGAAGTACCAGAACAAACGGGGAACGGGGGAAAGTACAACGGTATCGATATAAACTACAAAGATATTTTTTTAAAGAAAACTATTAGAGTTGGTTGGTTAAAAAATGTTCTGTTATTTTACAAAAGTATATATACAGCAATGAGCAATACTGAAAATATCCCCTCAGTGCAATCTAAGGTATTATGAAAATAAACAAAAACTGCCTCATTAAATACATTAAAAACTTTGATAAAACTAAAATCAAGCGATACACATAAAAGGGATTCGAGAGGATATTGTTTTTATTTCGTTAACAATCTCTAGCCCTTATTTTCAAAGAGAGAAACGGGGTAATAAAAAAATTGGGACTTTTTTTAAAATCTTAAGTTAAAAAAAATAATTGGACAGAGCATAATCTTATGAAGAACTCAAGTAAATGGGCTATTCGTGCCATAAGCGGGACTCTCTGATAAAATGGACACTAAGTATATTTTTAAATCATGTTAGGCCCTTTTTTTATTCAATGAAAATTTCTATAGCCATGGTATTCTCTGGAGATAATAGCCAGATTAGGAAACTGAACAATGGTTTACTGGATATCGTAGACGACAAACACTTTTTGAAAAGCTTTTGCAAAAACCTATGCGTAAAAATATCCTGTTTTTCGTTAAAAATATAACTTCCAAAATTATGTCTACTGAGGAGTGGAGACATCCACGAAACACGGTGTATAGAATGAGGTCACAGGAAGGTAGGTGTATAGTAAAGAAATACGATTTTAGATAACTTCTTTAGACTTACATCAAACCAGTTGAATCAGGCTCTCGAGAAAATTAGGCATAACCATGTCTTTTTACAGCGTTTCCGGCTAAATGTCACGATGTTCTTTTTCAATAAAGAAATAAATCAATTCAAAACATTGTCGTAAAAGACTAAAACTTCAGTCGCCTGGAGATTATTTCTACGTCATAAAAAATACAATCATTTGGGCTTAAAAAGTGACATTCAGATATTACGACATTTGGCACACAAAGCATAGTCCCCAAGGTCAAATGAAAACGTGACAGCAGAACCTGAAATGGCGCCCAAAATCTAACCTAGATCAGCTAAGCCTAATACAGAGTCTAGATAAAGATATCTTATATCTAGCTCTAAATCTAGATTATCTAAGTTAATTTCTAGAGACTAGTCAAAATTTTAGACTCGTAACTTAAACTTTGGATGTAGATCCAACTTCAGTTAAAAAAACGAAGCGGGAGAAACTATTTTGTTTATGTGTCTTTACGGCTACCATTTTGAAAAAAAAAAGTAGGCGTAAGAACACACATAAACAAAATTTGAAATAAATGGCAGGCAGAAGTAAAAAGTAAACTCGCCTTACAGACCCATAGGTCTAAAAACCCTGGCATTCGAACAAGACTAGTTTGGGTACTCAGCAATATCCTGTTTCATGGTGATTTCAAGTTGTCTCGTACTCGGAATCTAATGACGCTTTTGCCTTGTAACCTTTTTAATGGCATTGGCAGTAAAACTTTTAAAATTTCACACATCATAATTTTAAGGCTGATTAGAAGTTTCAGTAAACTGTCTAAAATGGTATCACTTTTCAGTGTTTAGAAATAGACCACATGTAATTCGCTTCCTTGGAAGCCAAAATAAAAACGATGCCCTTGCATTTTTTCCTTGTCTATTCAATAATAAGGTATTAGATACAGTGCAAGTTTTACAGTTTGCCTTTTTAAATAAAGCCCAATGATCAAGGAGAAAGTACGAAGACACGGAAAGAATAAATCAGGTTGACATATTATGAAAGATAACGCATCCACCCTCCCATTTGTTTTATGATTACCTTTCAAACTTTAAAATAATGGCCAAACAACGCATAAATGTACCAACCGAGTAATCGCCAGTTTTATTATTTAAGCACCTTAATATCTTACCACCTGAAAAACGTAAATCAAAAACTTCCTTCAGGTTGAATGTTTTCGTTATTATCAAAACTAACGTGCAAGCTATTTGTGTTTCTATTGCAGGCGGCGAGCGGCGGGNGGGGGGGGGGGGGAATAAGTAAAACCAGACAAAGTCAACAGACACTGCTGGGAGTTAAAGATCTATATAATCCTATATATATATACAATCATATACAACTCCAGAAGGCCGCGTCCTCACCCTTCGGTACCTGAGTGTGCCGAGAATAACATCAGCGCGGCTAGGCTGTAATCTAGAGAGGCCGAGTAGCGGCTACTAATCCAGAGAGCTGAGGCAGTTTCACCAGCTTCCCTCGTTGATAGCAAGAGTGGGGCAATCATGATAGAGGACCGGTGCTTAATATAACGGAAACATTCGGGTACGCTCTGATTGGGGGCTGGAGAGTGACGGTAGTGTTGCCCGGGAGTGCCAAGTAGAGAGTCATCTCCTCAGGTGATGGGATGATAGAGAACCTCGGGGTACCGGGGTCTTCAGGTGGAGCGCCCCTGGTGGTGGCTCGTACCTTTAACCCTGTGCCCTGCAGATAGTCTGGACAAAAAGGGAGCTAACTAAGCTGCAAGCAGAGCTTTTTTACACAGACTAGAGCTAGTTGATTTTTTGCATGTTCCGTAAAGCGGAATATTGTGGCTGGTGGGTGACATAAATGTCATGCACCCTGTATGAATCCACAGAGAAGATGGCAGTGATAAACAAGATGGGATGAGAGGTGTGCTAAATCGGTGTTCGATTGGGCTGGCATTAGAATCTAGTGTGAAAAAATAAAGTGGATTGCAATTACGCAATAAAAGTCTAAAGAGGAAATAATAATTATGCAGTGGTGGGTTTGTGTTAGGTGGGATGGGATGGAAGAAGGGGGTTAAAAAGAAAGCAGGAGGGGTACGTTAAATATATATAAAGGAAATTGCAGAGGAGAATTTCAAGTTGAAATACTATGGTATGGGCTGCTTAGTTGATTAATTGTCACATTGAAAAAAATTCCAAGAACTTTGTTATTTTTTCATAAAATGGAGGTTTTTTGTTTAAAAAAACTTGCTACATTTTTTGTAGAGTAGCCGTAAAAATCATATGTTTATATCTCTTAAAAATTAAACGACTGATATAAGGACTAAAACAACTTAACTGTCTTTACGGGTTTTTTTTATGTAATTAATGAATGTAGATTTTCTAGTGTTCTGCAGTAAAAGGTAACATATTGTAATGTCTATTTTCGGCCGAAAGTATGTAAATGAACTAGCAGTCATATCATTGTTTATTACCCTTTTGAAAGACACAATTTGCCTTCACACCTTTCTACTAACATTTTTTTTTGTCCTTCCCCACGACAAATCAATGTCTTAGACACTGACACCCAACTGAACTATCATGGCGAAGTAAAAGCAAGTCAAGAAATGAGACCGTTGTATAATTTACACACACTGTTTAGATGGCATTGAGAGTTGGGCTGTATTGTTTTTCAGATACATGGAGATGAACATACGATATACATGCGTAGAAGAAATAGAAATGTTAACTTTCAAAGGTTGTTTTCCAAATCCTATCAAAATGTTAGATGTGTTAATCATAATTTTTTCCACGTTCGTAGAACGGCATATCCAGCTAGTGATTATAATGCTCCATTTGCTTCCATAACTCAGCGAAATAACATTATTGACCAAATCCATCGGTGGATTTCACAAGTTTTAGAATACCTTACCACGCTGAACCGCCTGTTTCCCTAAAGGGAGATCCTGTGAGTCATGATATAAGTAGCTTCTTGAGCTTATACAGCAGGCCTGTAGGTAATGGAGCTATAATTTCATGCAAAACACCAGTGCTGTGGGACGTTGAGTTGGCGTATACCTGGAGTCTTTTTGGTGGTGCGCGTGACAAGTTTCTCCAATTTCAATACAAATGTAATGACAGTACCACCATGTTAGTCAAACGTGAGAGCTCGATGACTCACTCGGCTTGACCCCAACCTTGCCCACCATTATACTAAGGTCAGATTACAAACAATAAACGCATCTGCATGATCCCTCATAACAAGGCCTTTTTCTGGCCTGAAAAGCCCATTCGTCTGAAGCATGAATAGAAATTGATTCTCCCACACACATTTCGCAAGCTTTTTCCCTTAAGAGAAAGTTGACGCCTACGCCTAGTTATTACATTGAGCATTAAAACATCTCATCGATATGAAATTTTTGGAGAGGAATAAACTGGGGAGGGGATGGTATGGAGAGGTATCGGATGAGAAGAGCCTTTCTCATTCAGATAAAAATCAAGTATGAGCAGATAATATCACTACTAAAACTTTTTTTACAATCACAGAATGTACACGATAAAACTACAACATCGCACCTTTTGAAAATATAAATTGACAGATTATTTGAAAGCTTGATCAAAGCTTGACGTAAACCGGCCACTGAGAGGCAATCCGAAAATAATGGGCACCAAAATATACACCCTTTAAACATCAAAAACATGGGAGGCTCAAAATTCTGTGCCAAATTGAACTATTCCAAGTTAGGTTGGGGAGCATATTGTGTGCGTGTATTGTGTTTGGACATTTTAGCAGAGAAAGAGAGGTGCTCATTATATTTTGACTTAAGATACACTGAAATTAGTGAAGGCAGTTTTTATCACAGACAGTGGACGTAATCTCTACATTTTGTACTTCACTGTTTTGTCACCAAGGCGGCTCATAAAAGTCGAGTTCGCTTTTGCTTTGTATGGTTTCAATAACATCAATGAAAAATCGCAATCTTAGAGCGAGTACATAATTATTTTAAATTACCCGATTGCCTTTACGTAATGTGTAGTTCCTTCGGGTAACATTAACATCAGCGGGTCGAAATTATAAGCGGCCATTGTAGGTTGGTATGAAACAGTTGGATTATGAAACTAACAATTATAATAGCCTCTAAAAGACAAAAAGTGGATTTCTGTTTTATTGCATCGAAACTATCTTTCTTCCGTACTGCCAATATCTTAATGCTAGCATGATACCTTGTGTTTTATAACCGCACAAGCTGAGTTGTCAGATTAGTTTATATTTTAGTACACCAGTGACCCAGAAACTGCCACTTAATATTGGTGGTTATAGAGCAGGATGAGTGGCAGATTTTCTGAGGCTGGAATAAGAAGTGAGTTTGATTACGCTTTTCTGTTCAGGTACACGTAATAATAATAATGAACCCTGTAGATTTGAGTCGCTCTGAGCAAGTGCCATTATTCAGCAAGCTGAGTTTCGGCTTTAACTTTATATTTCTTTCAAATGAAACTAAGATCGTTGAAATAAATAAAATTTTTGTTCCTTCAACAAGGAAACAAGAAACACTTATTTTACTCTCTATACATGTATATGTAAATCCGCATTTTTGTGGAATGTGCAGCGGTTTCCGATTCTAGGCCTATACATGTATTTGAAAATTGCGCAATGTTGACATCCTCTTAGTTTTATTATCTGAGATTATTGTGTAGATTTGACAGATTGTATTTTACTGTTTTCTTAATAATAAGATCCAGTTATTTTAACTAAGAATTAAACTATGTGTTTCATTATAAACCAGCCTACATTTTATATATGGAGAGTACCGACCATTGGTCTGTCACTAGCTTTAAAAAATATGATGTTACTGTAACCAACTGGATTCGTTAGCGCATCTAAAGAAAAATGTTCTAAATTTTAAAGCCGAGATTTTTTTTAAAAGATATCTTAAGGACTACACCCATTTACCTGCCAATATTAATACAATATTAAAACTCTTGTTGACCATTCAAATAAGAAACATGAAATATTATGGTCATTTGAGAAGACATGATAGCATTCAGAAAAGAATCCTGGAGGGAAAGATTGAAGGAAGGCGTGGCAGAGGGCGAAAAAGGCAGTCCTGGCTGGGCAACATCCAAGAGACGTCCCAGATGAAAATGTGTGAAGTGTGTGAGACGGCCCTGGACAGACGAAGATGGCGCACCGTGACAGCCCACCTCGGAGACGGGATGGCACCGTCATGATGATGATGATTAATAGCCACTTTTTTTGCTTGCAAATTCCATTTAAAATTTCATATATCCTTTGATGTCCTCTTCAAGAATCACTTTAACTTCACTTTGTTTGATTAATTATAACTAGAGCGTCAGTGTCGGATCACGTGATGCACCGCTGAAGCTGGCTTGATACCTACTTGGCTGTGCAGATTCTTAGATTTTGTTTTTATCCCTAACTCACTTTGTAAACTCAATATTACCGAAAATATTTTTGTGAATTTTTTACCTCCACCATCTAAGAACACATTGCTAAGACAGTTCATCTGCGTTTGGTAGTGTGATACCAGGAATGTGAACCTAAAGAAACGAAATATTCAACCATGCTGGTGTCTTTGCTTTAGGAAAAAAACATTTGACTATGAAATCAATAATCTGTGAAACAATCTATGCTGTTTTAAAAGGCCAATGACAGTAGGAACGCTATAAAATTATCATGAGAGGAAAAAGGTAGTTGATTAAAAGATATAAAATACCGTTTTAAATCTTAAAATGATATACTGAGGGGGTTAAAGCGACAAAAACATCTCAAGCTTTCAAAAGCTGGTTAATATTTCAAGGTATGGAGTATGGAGCTTGTTAAAGCAGAAAGGCGTTAATTAGAGCTTGCTGTTTTATATTCATTCTGTCTGTAACTTTGACACCGCATGGATGATATTTCGTTCTTAAAGGAACAACCAATGGGACCACAGAGTTATACCCTATAATTGAAACCAGTACTGTTGACAAAGTACACAAAGGGAACTGATTTCATCAAGAAGGTGGAAACAATTTAATTACAAAAAGTTTTGGGAAGATTTAAATTTGACATTTGAAATGATTTTAGCGTTTCCTAACATTACTTGCTCAAATTCAATTTTCATAAATTTCCCTGTCTGTGAAAATGTTACAAAGCTAAAGACGAATACCTTTCTTTCAAATAAAAAAAAAAGTTTAAAACGAAAAGTTAAAATGAATAGAGGGAAAGTACACTGGAGAGGAAATGCTTAATCCAGATACAACATCAATTTAAAAGATAAAGACAGAACAGACACATCTGCACTGCGATAGAGAAAAGACAACAGGTTAAAACTGCCAACGTCTACTAGCTGAGAAAGGTTGTAGAAAAATGTTCGGTTCTTCTAGAGTGATGGGGAGAGGCATAGCTGGAAAGATAAACACATTTTTTTATCCCTCGACATATTGACTGTAGCCTAGATAATTATTACAGAGTATTGTTACTCTCGTCTTGATCAAGGATTGTGTTAAAATAAAATCCAGACTTGGAGAATCGGGTGTGTGTTCAAACAACATACGGTAATTTCATCTTAGATACGGAGCATACAACCCAAGGCACAGACTAGTCGACCCTTTCAGGTATTGTGAATCTCGCGACTATTTCTGTTGTCTTTGGTTTGGGCGAAAAATAGTTTTCAAATAGTTTTAAACAGTTTCTCTCCTGAACACCCTTTGTGCACTAAAAGCGCTCGTGATTTTTTGTACAAGAGAAGAAAAAAAACTTTTTATGTCTTCTTTGCTATGAATATTTTCGCAGAGAGGGAAACAAAAGTGAAACAGTTTCCAAACAGATGTTGAGTAAATTTAGTTCTGTCTGTCTCGAGCCAGTAATTCTATACTGTAAGTTTTGTCACGGGTATATTCATTTTGTTTTCCGTTTTGTTTTCATTTTTCCATAATTCAAAAATGTTTTGAAGCACTTCCGCCAAATCTTTTTGCTAATTTTCATTTTATCATCTCATTTCCTAAACAAATCGTGTATATAATTGATCCAAAATATAGAAAAAAAACCCTAATGATATAGAGAAAAAAAAGCTCGCGTATAGCTCTACGTAAAAAAGTGTGTTAACACCCGACAGTTCTCCTTCCTCACTGTAATTTTTGTGTCAGTGCCAACGAGATATGAAGTGAGTTCTAAATTTATGATCACCACTTAGGCAGTTCAGTTCGTTTCCCTTCGTTTCCCTCTGTTACTTACAGTGTTGTGTAACGGGAAACATAGTTAAATACATAATTCACCACTGAGAGCAATACTACGCGGATCAAGATCAGAAGTCTTCAAGCTCCTCTCCCTATCTCATTGCGTCTGATCTATACATAGAAAGAATAAGTCTAGTTATACTGCCATGCGCGAAATTCTGTCTTTATCCTTTTCTTGTCCGCATATAAATTTATCTAAATAGGCGAACCTCGAGAGAGGCCAAAATATCATCCATGGTGATCAAAGAAAATATACAGACAATACAAAAATGAATATAAATACAAAACAAGCAAGGCCGGTATATTTAAACAACAATTTCAAATGCATTTTATTAACATGAAAAATCCTCAATAACATGATGAAGCACGTTTTCTAAGATTTGATGACGTACTTTATGCACATAAAAATGGTTGGATGAGACGTTGCCAACAAAAACAAATGTACACTGTAGCATATGGACATCGAATCGTATTCAATATGAATGGAAATAATAGTTATAAAAAAAGCATAGATTTGTCTGTTGCTGAAACACGTCACTTACCTAAAATAGACAAGATGAATACTAGAGAAGAGTGAACACTGCAGCAAAATGGGGCATAGGTAAGAAATCATTGTAGAAGTAAGAACTGCGACGCATTTCGAGAAAAAGGGCATCAGGTAAATATCGTACGTGAAACAAATGAAAATTTATTCTTAAGTACCTGAAATAACATAAGGATGTGTGAAAAGACTCATCGAGATGATCCAACTAACAATTGAGGGACATAGAAGACCTGAAGACCTCAAATCAAATGATTTGTGATGTCGAAAGTCGATTGGACAAATTCAAAAAAATTATTGAGGTTAAAAATAAGGTGGTGCAGCTAAAATTGAGAGGTCAAAGAAGTTTTTTTTTAATTAGAAAAAAGAGGGTCCAAAATTCTATAACGGGTAGAAATGAAGATCTGATTTTGAGAAGAGGCAAAAAAAAACCTACCAATAAAGGCAATGAAAGCTCACGATTCTTAGGTACGAAAATGATGACCGCGTATCGATCATATTTCATGAGAATGATGCCCAATTGAATACCTGATATATGAAAACATTCTAATGGAATCAAATGAGTTAAGCCGAGTTGACATGGTATGCCAATGTAGGCATGTTTCTCATGAATCGAAACTCACGAAAGCTAAAGTCTATTTTTTTTTAAATTGCACGGAACTTGAAACATTAAGTAAGAGCATCTAAACACCTGCGCGGTATTAAGCTGGTGGCTTTATATCCTGAAACACATAGGAAAAAGAGTGACACCCTGCCCGCCGTTCTTTTAACCCGAAGGATGGAAATTAACATAAAAAATACTCTCAAACTGAAATAAACTAACAAAAGAAGCATGCCTTGGCGTCCATTTCAATGTCAAACACACTTATTCTTTCCCTCAAAACAAAATTTTACAGCTACGAAGAAGAGATGAGTTGGAACAGACGCCCGGATATTCTTACAATGCTCCTACAGCATTAAATGCATGTTAAGAATTATTGTGAATGAAATAAAAAAATATGAGGTAAATCTTATAAAAAAAGCATCCTTATGTCATTGGCCTTCAGAGACTAAAAAAGTGCCTGCTTTGATATGCAATAATATCTATATCTACACACTTTGATTCGCGTCCTCGTAATGATATCTTAAATAATATCTTACAAGTATATAAATAAATAAAGAATGATCATATCAGACGTGAAGCTCATACAAACTGTACATCAACCGTATATCAGCCTATAGAATTATATATACATGTCTGGAAGGATCAGGTAAATACCAGGCTCTCTCTCGGTCTCTCTCTCTCTATATATATCTCTCTCATCTCTCTCTCTCTGTCTCTCTCTCTCCCTCTCTCTCTCTCTCTCTCTCTCTCTCTCTCGGCCTTTCTGCCGCGCCCCCACAAGTAAATCAAAATCAAAACAAACATCCCGTTCACTACTGACATTTCTGAAAACATTGATTCAACTTATGAGTACATGTAATTTTTTTTCAATTGACGAATCTATTTTATATCATTATACTTCTGTCGATGAAGTGACCTTGGTTTGAAGAAAACAAAAGAGAGATCTGTAAACCAAGCATTTCTAACTTATAAAAAAGTTAAATTTTATAGATTGTGCGATGCAGACAAGAGGGTGAGGTGGGGATGGGGGAGGGGCACATATAAGGTGAAAAGTGATAGTTTTAGCCTCTAACCTATTCTAGGCCCGTTAATCTTACATCAAACCTATTACCATTTGTTATTGTTTTAAAACATAACCACCAGCCACCTATCCTCATGTATTAATTTTTTTACTTCATTGTACATTAAGTAAGCCCCCCCCCCCCCTCTCGTCTTTCAGTTTCAAATTGTCAATCACCAAAGCAATTAATTTTGGCCGCGTAACGTTGCATGGAGACTATTACAACTTGATATTCAAATTATCACTTCGCATCAACAGAGTTAGCTGCTAATTGGCCATCTTTCATCATGTTATCTTTAAACTCTCACACTCATAGCCACTCAAACACGTCTGCACCTTTTACGAACGCGTTCACAGTTCGGGAATTTCCAAACATTCATTCCCACATACGATTAACTTTTTTTTTTCTGTCGCAAGCCTCGCGATAAGAACGAACAATTATAGGCACATAAACATTAACCTTAAAGATCTGGCCGCGAGGGGGGGGGGGGGGGGTTGGAGATGCAATAAAAATCGAAACAAAAGTGTAACACACATAACAGAATAATTGCAAATGCTAGAACCGAACGGATGAAGCACCAGTGTGAAAAGTGTCAGCTTGCACTATGCCGAAGCACCAAACATGTAAAACAACAATAGAAACAAAAATAGCAATAATCATAATAATGGTCATAATAACAACAATAAAAATAATAACAATAGTAATAAGTAAGAATAATAATGAGATTGAAGAATAAGAGGAGGAGGAGGATGAAGATTATAACTATGAAGATTATTTTAAAATAGTAATAATAATAATAATAATAATAATAATAATAATAATAATAATAATAATAATATAATTATAAACAATAATAATGAGACTGAAAATGACGAAGACGATTATGATGACCTCAATAATGATAAGATGATATCTATAGTAAAGATAATGATGATGAAAAAATAAAAATTAACAATATTAGAAACAAGAGTACTATAGATATTACTAGGTTCTTTTTCAGTTGTCATGAGGAAATAGGAAATATTTACAAACGATGGAAACATAGTTATGTATATCCTTTTAGCTGTGGTTCTATGAATAAAAATTTTGGACAAAGTTAAAAGCATGTATCTGTCATCTGGATCGGTTCTTAAAGCCTTCATTGCATTTATGATGAATTTGACTTAGAGCACAGGAAGGCTAACGACACTAGAAGTTGGAATATTTGAACCAGTTCAAATCTAGACATTATAAATTTACATGTACTGCAACAAATAGATGAGTTGAGGCACTCCACCTCTGAATAGAACGACTCTAAACATCTATTCACTTTCGGTTTTTTCCAATTCCCCGCTAGTTTCGAACACATACGTAAAGAGTCAAGCTGTTCGCAGCATCAATGAGTAAAAATCACGTTTCGGTTATAATACCGCAAGAGACCTATAATATAAAAAGTATAAAAACCATAACGTAAAACCGCAAAGCCAACGGTGTTTCTCTCTAGTGGCCCAGCAATTATTCACGTAACGCAGGCTAATTCTAAAAAAATGCATGGGTTGGTCCTTTGTTGTCAGAACATTAACCAAGAGGGTTTTGGTCATAAAAATTATTGAGGTGGTCTCACTGTTATGACATTATTTTATTAAGATTGGCTAAAGCACGCTTACTGTGAATTGCACGTATAGACATTGATGCATGGTCATCTTCAAAACTTGCATTGCTCTGCACATTTCGATTAAAATAATAATTGGATTCGCATGTTGTTATAATAAAAGCGCTAAGCTGTTGATGTGATATGCTAACTTAAGTACAGACGCGCACATTACTTAAAACTTTATCGCCCAGTTTGAACATTTTTAGCGCACATAGCAGACTTTTCTCAAAGCTTGCTGGGACATTATTATTAATTAAGTACATCGCCACCACTAGATTTGTTCCTCCATTGGAAGATAAATCTGCAAATTCTTTGAAAATTAAAAGATTGTTTAAAAACATAAATTATGGTAATGCGTCAAGTTACCGTTCGCACCCCCTTGCCCATCCCTCTCTTCCCTTAGCGCACACACCCCTTTCCCCCGTTTGATGTGTCCCACCAACTATTGGCCCCGCTGAGTGAGGTATAATAACGTTACTAGCAACACCAGCCAGCGACTCAAGGACCGCGGGTCCGTGTGAAGCAGAACGTGAGCACTCTCAGGCGCTGAGCTCCTAGCTGAGGAGTCCGGAGAATGGGTACCTGAGCACGTGAAGTTGTCCAGCCGACTGTGTCCTCTCAGACAGTCGCACTGGTATTTTCCCGGGTAGTTCACACAGCGGGTGTTGGGGCCGCAGTGGTGCCCGAGCCGGCCTCCCAACGTCTTGCACTCGTCGATATCTGGAGAAGGGAAGGAAAATAGCACAGTGGTATGAGGTCATACTGTGAGGTCGTTCAACATGTTAGAAAAACAGCAACAAATTCTATAACACCCAGAAAGAACAGACGCTAACGCGAGATATTGCTTAAAATGTTGGATGGGTTATTGGGTTGTTGCTAAAGTTTAAAAGTTCATTTAGAACGAATTCGTGTAGAATTGGTATTTTCTGTCTGTATCGATACATACTAGGGCACAGAGTAGTTACTTGTCTTAGCTTCGGCACTTGACTTATTCTGCTGAACTACCCATCCCACAGAAGAGCCCGTTAGGGGTACACCTTTTAATTTTTATACACAAGAGGGGCTCGTCACTCAATAACCCTATAGCAGTTGTAGACCAGGCGATGTTATGTATGACTATGAGTAACATGAATGCACTGTTTGATTTCGTTTTCGAAATTAGTTTCTCAAGTCAAATATAACTGTATAACTCCTTTCCGAAAACGTTTGATCAATGAATCATGTAATTTGGACAATCGTCTTTAACTAAGATATACAAAATAAGTCAGATGAACTTGAATTTAAACCAATTCCAGCTAGGACCACTATATTCTCAAATTAATATACACTATATTAATCCTTTTCGGAAAATTTGGCTTCGTTACTCAGCATAACTATGTCGTCACAGAGCAGCGCCACTAAGCAATGCCCCAGCAGACCAGTACATTTGAAGGCCACTTTTAACCCATATGCTGGGTGTTGCAGGCGCATATCTCAAATTCAAGAATTGCCTGTAGCTGGTACTCATTTTACATGTGGGTGGAATGGAAAAAGTTCGGGTAAATTGTTTTCCCAAGGCAATTACAAAATGGCATGGTCGGGAATCGAACTCGCGACCTTTGGATCTAAAGTCCGACACGCTAACCACTCTGCAACGCTGCCACGCTGATACACTTCTTATAAGAAGTATTGTCGGGCTATGAGTTCTCAGTAAAGTCTAAACATGTGCCGAGTTCGAACGTGTCTGCTTCGTAATTATAAGAATAGCTAAAGCGGTTTTAACACCGTCTTCCTTTCCCCACTGAAAAAGAAAATTTAACAAATAGTTAAGCTCTAGCCTCGGCAGGTTTATTCGTAGATCAAAGACGGCACGTCTGAAAGTTTATAAATCAAATCATTTAGCACTGTTCCAGACCAGACGTTTTTTGCTAATCTAATCGTTGTTGAAAATCGTGAGTTTCACGTCGAGGCTAAGCGTCGTCTTCTTTGGTAAAGTACGTGTTATCGGTTTCCTAACGCGTGAATTACTTTGATCGATCCTCTTCTTCGTGAATCGATATGGTCTGTCTGTATCGATATTTATAAATTGAAATAGTATTATGTTGAAGTATCGACTGGTCTTTTTAACGTCGACATTTTTTGATGTCGCTATTGTTGCTCTTCTTCTTCGTCTTTATTTTCTTCCTCTTCTTCTTCTTCTTCTTCTTCTTCTTCTTCTTCTTCTTCTTCTTCTTCTTCTTCTTCTTCTTCTTCTTCTTCTTCTTCTTCTTCTTCTTCTTCTTCTTCTTCTTATGTGAAAAATTTCAATCAATCAATCAATCTTCTTCTTATCCTTAACGATAATTTTTTTCCATTCCTACTCAATAAGTAGAAACTTTCTTTTAAAAAAACGATGTTGTGGCTGCAAGATAAACGCTAGACCTAACAAACCGTAAAGAAACGTAAGCATAATTATGGTTCACTTGATCCTTTGTTTTTGTTTCTTTTTTAATTCTGATCTAACGGCCTAAAGACATGCACTTGTTAAAGAGTCAAATAAAAAGAACGATAAAGCGCTTTGCCTTGTCCTATAATGTAAAAAAAATGTATGCCAAACACAGGGGAGAGAGTGTAAGCGAAAACTGAATCATGCTAATTCAGCATAAAAAATGGAAAGGTGTGGGACATGGATAATTTGACAATCATGTGTACCTATAGTACCTCCATAATATTGGAATGGCGAAGTCACGAAAAAAAAAGCCATCACAATTTACCGGGAAGCGGAAAACGGAAGAAAAAGGAAAACCAAGGAAGGAGTTTTCAAGAATGTGTATAATATAGCAGAGCTATGTTCTAGATGAGTCAGAGCCTGGAAGCTTGAGCCATTCAAAGTGGCTGCGACCGACACGTGAGCTGTTGAATGGGCGATGCCTGGGGGTGGTTGAGCTGGAGAAGCAACACAAGAGAGCAGCAGACAGAGAAAAGAGTGGAAGAAAGACCTGGCGAACTTTTGTCATAACAAAGAATGGAAAACGTAAGGAATAAAGGGAGGCGTTTTTGGATACAGGTTGACTTAAGCAATGTAACTCAAAAGATGAGGCAGATGAAATAAATGGAGAAAACATACACAAAGAAAGGGCCAGGAAGAGTGTAGTGACTGAAAGAGCCAAGAAAAGTCTAGATTGTCCAGAAGACAATGATAAAGCAAAGATACTGAGCAAGGTAATTACTCTAAGATTTCTTCCAGGTGTGAGCGTATTATTTATAGTCTCGAAACATTATAAAAAAATTAAAGCTGCGATATGTATAAAGCTTACGCTTTCTAAGCTTTACGTCGATAGAATTTAAAAAATGAGAGGGATTCGAAATTCTAGGTAATCGCTAGATACCATTGGGTGAGCAGACATCTATTTAATATCGAAAGAAGCCAGTGAGTGTATTTTCGATACTGATGTAAGCAGTGCAGGCAGACTCTGCAACATAACAGGAGTAGGATAAATTGTTTTTGTTAACTTTTTGAAGTTACTTTTTCTTTTTATTCCACTCCCAGTCGTTTTTTTTTAAATACTTTGTCTCTTCTGCATCTTCTAGAACAAGTTTGCAAAATAAAAAATGGTGTGTAAGAAACTAATATAATTAGAAATGCCCAAATCTAAGTAAAGTTTTTTTCCTCTCGTGCACCAAATGATGTAATAAGAACCATGCTCTCCTCTTAACTTGATTCCACGATAGACGTGAGCTCAATTGAACTCACATTGAGATTCTAGACCTGTAATGTCACTTCAAAAGTGCAGGGAAGGTTGATTCGCTTGATTAGAATTATCTTTACCTTGTAATCCGGTTCTGAAAATAACCTCTTATCTCGCAAAACTCCCTGGGGAGGTTCGGTTCTTTTCCATATCCTTTCTTTGAAGTCTATACTTTCTTGATGACTAATTTTACTTATCAGTAGTTTATTAATCATATTTTCTATAAAATGAAAAAAATATCACCAACGAGCAGAAAAATTAATCGACTCCTATGGCACTTAAAGTAAGCATGTTAACATGCTTACTTTTATATATTACACATGCATTTGCAGATAACAGTTGGGAAAGCTCTTAAACAGTTCGAGAACACGATTTAAAAAAAACACGAAATCTTTGTAAGAGCGACGTATGACACACCTCAGATTACGGTATAATAATAGTTATAATGAAAGTTGCTTTCTGTAGAAGTTGTAGACAGACGGATAAGAATTAGGGAATAGGGAAATGAACATAACAGGATGTATTCTAATAAAAAAAATACGATACAAAGAAGTACAAACATAATAACAAAAGTAAAAGAAAAGACTTTGAAAATGTATCATTTATCTCGCTTCTAAGTGTTATACACGCTAAATTTGATACAACAAATAGTTATTGTCTGATAAACAATGACTCCCACATTTTCGAGATGACTGTAAGTCCCATTTTTTAACGCCTGGATCCGCTACAGGTTCACAAGGCGGTGTCGGACATCGGGAGGAGCTAAAGCTTCCTGAGGTAACGCGATACTGTTAATCCTGTTATTACTTCCGACCCAACAGATGCTCAGGACCTGGGTGTTCGCTCTTCAGACACGGTGGCCAGGTAAGATAAGAAATCCGGAAAGCACTCGTGATCGTGTCTGGCCTGCCAACCACGCGGGGGGTGTTATAAGGGATAGCAGCAGCGAAATTTTTTTAAGAAATTAAGAATTTTGTGCCATTATTTTTCACAGTGATCATGATAATAATTTGAGGCGTTTTGTTCCATGCGAAAAAGTTTGAAAACCCTCGCTAAGAACTTGCATGTTTGTCAGCGTGAAACGATTTTTTTTTAATCTGTTTCATTCTTGTCTTACATAAATGTCATAGTTGCACTGATGAATCTTTATCAAAATTATCCTTCCGTGGGATGGTTCACAAAAATACCGATCCTGTTGCGCTACCATATCATGAGGTTTTACTTTCCCACAAGGACAACTGGGTGCATGTTCACCTGACCATCTAAAGACGTTGATCTAAGGAAATATCTCGACACAGTCTGAAGAAAACGAGGTGAGATAGCCGCACCGTGCTCTGGTTTATCTGGCTCGGTCATCGCATGGAAAAACGACGAGACATTCTTACCTCATATGATGCCGTACTCGAAAAAATAACCACAACAAAAACTTGGATTCTCACTTCAGGTCTAGAACTTTTTAAAAAGAGAGATCAAGACCGTATCGCTCCGCATGTGAAAGTAAAAACACAACTTTTGAGATTTCTTAGATTGCCAACAAAGGTTTTCTTTTCCTTTGACGGACTGTCAGTATGGAAGACAATCAAGTGTGAAAGTCTCAAAGATCTTCACGGTAAACTCTTATAGCATTGCTGTACTAAGAGTAATATTTCACGAGATCTCCGTTATCCGTCCATGTTCATGTCATCACACAGAGGTGTTAAAACCATATTATAAGCCATGGATGTATTTACAATGTACGTTCTTTGCCTTGTCTTGCAGCAAGGTCTGTACAATATCAAAGACAGTATCAAAGATGAACGGCGTCAAGTTTTGAAATGTTCATGTTGATGCAATTATGCACGGCTACCTTTTTTCAGAGTCTTTTTTTTTCTCGAAGGTTGTGATCACTGGCAACTAGCTACCCAGCAATTCAACGTCTACATAGCTATGTAGCAAATTGTGATGTGGTCTGGGGAAAGCACGCGCAAGTCGCTCAGACCAGTTTTGAGTAAGACACCTTTCATCAAAATAACGTGTTATATAACCAACTATTGTTTGTTGCTTTTAAAGAAAAAACTCAGGTTATAGAAACACTTGAGGTTGAATTTTTTCCAATCTCTTGAAGAGTATAAAATATACATGTACTTTATAAAAATGTTGGTAACTTGATATGTCAAATTCTGGCTTGTGTCTGATTTTCCCTGACCACCTCACAATTAATCGTTCTTTTTTTTTCTTTCTACACAAATACAGCACACGCGTATTTGAAGTGTATACGTATTGTGGGGAGACGTTTGGGGCAGTCTATCTACAATCAATTCTAATTTATTAAGTGTACGTTATGTTCGATGAAGTTTACCTCCCTGCCCACCACAACCAAATTAAAGAAAAGCATTGCGATGGTACACCAGAATAAAGTCTGCAAGATTTTAATAACAACACCAACAACAAACAAACAAAAAACAAAGAGTTGTGAAGACGAACATAATTTTTTTTTGTTTACCTTCACAATTATGGCCGTCTCCCTCGAAGCCTTCGTTACAGACACACAAGAGCTTCGTGTCCAGGTTGACACACGTAGCGTCCCTGTGACACGTGTGCCCCATGGAGCAGTAATCCGTGCCTGGCAGAGGAGAAACACACACAGTGGTACAGCTTGATCATTTAGTCATAATGCTAACTGATGTTATATTAGATTTCTATCACTTTCCATCTTTTCTCTTTAAAATCTTGCATCGTATCTGTGTGTTTAAAAACAAAAGCAAACGCATTTTTTTCTTTGTCCGTCTTCGTATTTCTGAAAACCTCTTAACCTGTCAATCCTTCAATGTGTACTCGTCATCATGTCTAGATATTTGAAAACTTGACAGTCTAGTACTGTCTATATTTCTGTAATCTAATGATGCATCCATTTATCTCTCAACTAACAAGTGTTTGAACCTGAAAAACATATTCTTTCATTGTGAAATCATGTGTCTCCCTCAGTATGCCAGAAGCGGTGTATTTCTATGTTTGTTGCTACATCTTGGTCTCTCATAACTACCTGCCTGACCCTTGTTTCTTGCTCTTTTGTTCCGCGACTTCAATAGCGTAAGAAATTCTTTTACTTTGCTTTGTCTTTCCATCATTTTTACTACTAAAACCGCTCTCACCATATAATAATGAAGTGAAGTACACAGAAAAAAAAATTTTTTTTTAATCATTCCTTTTCGTCTCAAAGCCAAATTTAATTCATCATAAAACCTTACGTATATTAGGACGTAATCTCGACAGTATATTTAAGGCATTGTTGCCTTTTGATGGTTTAGATTTAGGCATGAAATATCAACACATTTTTATATTCAAAGAAAGATTAAGTCAAACATTTACCTTCGCAAACCGGACAGCATTTATCGTGGATGTTGATTTTCTTTGGACAGTCGAGCTTCGGACAGGATTCTGTAATGTTTAAAGTGGTGCACTCCATACGGCCTTCCTGCAACACACATAGAGAAAGAGAAGTTTGATTGAATCAGGCACATTATTTTTCTTCTTAAAAAAGCAAGATCTAAAATAGACATTGGCAACCATAGTTCTCTGCACATCCCTCATCATTTAGAGAGACTCAAAAGGCCATAGTTTGTTTTCAACTCCAATAATTATATTGCGCAGACTCACAATTGATTTCACTAAATCGCGCGGCACCTCCCCCGTCCTTTATTTCATCAATTTAAGTTTCCAGGGAAAAAATTCAAGCTCTGTTTGTTTCTCTCGGGCGATTATGAACTAGTCTCTTTCTAACTCGACGCATTTCTTTGTTACATTATTCTATATCTGATTCATGAAGCCTTTTCTTGAACTGTTAGAAAGGGAGAGATTAAAACTACCATTTCCCCTAATTAACGAATCATCCTATTCAGAGAGTCTGAGCATGTAGAATTTTTAAAATTAACCCACTGCTTTTTGTTTCACTTGTTTCAGAAATTAAATAGACGGAGCTAATATGTATACACAAAGCCAGACTGTTTCTCTCCCTCTAGCTCTAAATTCACACTAACTGCGCATAATGTATACAGGTAGGATAGAAACTCGATCAAGGTAAGACAGTGGCCTTCAGGTTTCCTTTTATAAAAAACTAATTAATAGCATCTACAACGTTCTCGTTTAATGATGTATTTCCATGTTGAAGGAAGTTTTCATTACCACCCTCCTTGCGTTCGCTGCCTGATTTTCGATTACTTTTCTGGGTTTTTTTTTATCCACCCGCACAATTTGGCTTTATTATTTTAAAAAGAATATATATAATTATAGTATCGCAATATCTCATTGTTTTAAAATCGAACCAAACCATAAGGATTTAAAACTTAGTGGTCGACAGTAAAGCATATCAGTAATCAGATGGTAAGATTTTTTTGGCCTTTGCTATTTATTTAAACCTGAAGCCAATATTGTAATTTTCTAAAATAGAAAAGAATTTCGCAACGATGGCTTAAACCTCACGCGCGCTTTCTATCATCGGCACCCTAGGAATTTTTTCTTTAATATCTTTAAGTAAGTAGACAAGGTTGAGGGTGCAATGAGTGCATTATCGTCGGTCGCGATCTCTCAAACAATGTGAGTACTTCAAAGGGCGCGCTGGTATGTGAGCACCAGA
>BMAT01011596.1:102286-128202 GCA_019649035.1 Elysia marginata | reverse complement strand
TACTACTACTACTACTACTACTACCACTACTACTACTACTACTAATATACTAATACTACTGCTGCTGCTGCTTCTACTACTACTGCTACTATTACTACTACTACTAGTACTACTTCTACTACTACTATCACTAATACTACTGCTACTACTGCTGCTGCTGCTTATACAACTACGACTTCACTAATCATAAAGAAAAAGCTTAACATTTTTTAATTTTTAATATAACCTGTACCGCCCACGCCATTCCGACTCTTCTCAACTGCCCCCACTAGACACGCTTAGCATCATATTTTAAAAACTGACTCACTATCTCTTTCACCTGTGAAGCTTTTGTTGCTGTAGACTTTTCTCTAATGTTATGTCTGGATGTCTCCATAATATACACATCATTTGAGCATCGAGCAATGCTTTTGGGTTGCTTTATTTAACAAAACTGTTTTGCGAAAATGGCTATGTTAAAAAAGGCGTCAACTGAACAAAAAAAAGACGATGAGAAAAAGAAAACTCAAAGACGGTAAAAAAATCCGACTCATTAGATTGAAGTTGCAAGGCGTTCTCGAGATAAGCGTTGATATGTGAAATGAAAAAAAAAATAAAATGAGTGTGAACATGCAAAAATGATTCATCATGAATAATCATTGATGGTTACTGATATGGACAACAAAGGAAGATGAAAAATCCAACACAAGAAAAAACTGAAATTTTAGAAAGATTTTGAGCAAAATTTTACTTGCGCTAAGAAATCGTTAAAAAATTATTGAGAGGGAGAGAGAGAGAGAGAGAGAGAGAGTGAGTGAGAGAGAGATAGAGATAGAATAGTTTTGATAATTTAAAGGCCATAGAACACCTAAAATTCAAAAGATTTGTCACAAATGACAAGGAAAAAGAATTTAGCAACAAGATAACGTCCGCACAGGTCGGAACTTAAAAGGAATTCTTTGCACAAGAAAAACTCAACATTCTTAAATTTAAAAGGTGTTATGTCAGTTCCAATGAAAGAGAGGAACAAAGAAAAAATTTTAAAAAACAGGTGAGAGGTCAAACAGAAAGAGGGTTCGAGGTGTGTGGTAGTAATTGTGTAGTCCAAAAAGGGTTACAACTTTTGTTCTTGCGGTACTTTTGGAGAAATTGATCTTGAGCACGACATTGTAACCAATATGAAGAAGAGAAAGAGACTTTCTTAAAATCTAGAACCTACGATATGGGGCGGATTTCCCCAGACCCATTCTATCTATGCTGTAATTGGTATTGCCTTTCCCCAGACAAGTGTCAGTTCCGCATCGACATTTTCTCAAAGTTCATTTGGACCAGAGGACCTTTCACTACACGCACATCGAAAACTTGATTTACTGAAAGTAACCGTCTGTGAAGGACATTTACTTCCCCAGTCTCGCAACACAAAAAGACAGAAAAAGAAAAAGAGAAGAAATAAAGAGGAAAACCCATCTCAAAATGTATTAGTGAAAAAAATTGGATTTTGACTGAGGCTGCATATTTTTGGACGCCAGACAACGGGGCAAAAAACTATTTCCTTCGCACACAGACAGGTGCATACAAAAATAAACCTAGGTCTAATTCCTCCCGTTTTCTATAAAATCATAATCATGTGCACAAAAAGAAGGCTGCGTGCGCCAGAATTGCGAGTGATTGTGCAACACCATCTATTTCTGCACAGAAGCCTAGCATGAGGTTATAGATGCTCAAAGTCGACGATTCGGTAGGTTTCATTTCAGTTTGTTACACCGAGAAAGAGCGAAATGGCTGGTTACTGCGGGAGGGTCATTTTTAGTTCAAATAAAACAAGAGGTCATAGCTCGCGACTTCCAACTGGTCCACTGCAGCCCTTCTACCATTTCCTAAGAGGAAATACTTAAGACAACAAAAAAATGGACGAAAAAAAAAACGTGTACGGTTCTCATCGTTAGCATCCGTATCGGGCAGCCTAATTACGAAATATAAATGCTTGCTCTTGCCAATTGTCTCGTAGTGAGTTCAAAGGACTCAGGTGTGGAAACGTTCAATTTGAAAAAAAGCCTTTTAAAAACATTCCTCTTTCTCTTTTATCTTAAATCCAAAGAAGTTGTAACACCATCCAACACAATACTGATGACTTCATCTAAATTCAACGTTTGAAAGTTCAATAAAACATCATACATCATTGTTTATAAACACCACGGCTTGATAATCTTAAAATTCACACACTCGACTCTTTCGTACTGGGTGTGAGACATGACAATAGAGATTTTGTGAGAACATTAATTTGAAGTGATTATTGCTGAGATATTCCATAGATGCTGGAGTATGCCATGTACTTTAGCCTTACCTGCGTGTTTCCGTGGCGAGAGCGAGTACCGTCCCGGACGTGTCCACGTCTTGACGTAGTGAGCAGAGGAACGTGACTTCCCTGTGGCCAGACAGCGCGGCCAGAGCGCGTTCTGTGACAGAGGCAGGCAGCGCCAGCCGTCGGTTCGTGTCTGGATACGGGGAAAGAGAGAGAGAAGAAAATAGCATTCAGTTGTTAAAGGGTTAAAGCTGCTGGTTTTGGGTGTTTCACCAAAAAAAATTCTCTAAAAAACATATTTGTGGTATTATAGCTTATAGCTTTATATCGAGGCCAAATAGATTATAGGCAACGTTTATTTTTGAGTATTTTGGGCGACAAGCACAGAAGATAGATATGGAAGAAAGTGTAGGAGGATTAGCCATACCAGCACATACCAATGTATGAACAAGCATTATACAGGCAAATTTAAAGCAGTCAGGGCTTCGAACAGATAATATTATGGGTTTTTACATGTTGTACTTGTCTGAAGCGCGTTTGGTGTTATTTTCCAGCTGTGTTTTTTTTGTTGTTGTTGTTGTTGCGAATTAGCAGTCAATATTATGGTTTTAGTAATTGCTGTTGCCGTCCTAGTTTTGGAGGTGCTCATTGCTGTTGTATCAGTTCACTGTTTTGCTATTTCGATGTCTTATGTGTTTGCGTATCTGTGAGAAAAAACTCCGCTTTTGCTCGAATGTAAAATTAAACATGCGACCCACAACGGTAATTTTTCAACAAAAACCCTCATGAACACTTTCCGCCCTTCTTTTTTTTCCCTATTCAAATCCATCACAAAAACTCATTATCGTACTTTGTACTTTTTATTACAACTCTATTGTCCTTAGTAAAGCCTTACTGCGCACATGGTATGGTAATGGAGCGCATTTGGTTCAGTGAAGCTTTTAACTATACGTAAGACTGCAATTCCAGATACATAAGTCAGCCTTTCTCTCTTTCTATGTTTCTCTGTATCTGTCTGTCTGTCTGCCTGTCTGTTTGGTCTGTCTGTCTCTGTCTCTCTCTCCATCTCTATCTTTCTTGAACGCACTTTCCTTCTCTCTCCCTGTATCTCTGTTTCTCTGTCTCCGTCTCTCTGTCTCTCTGTCTGTCTCTGTCCATCTGTCTGTGTCTGTCTGCATCTGTCTGTCTGTCTCTCTTTTGAACGCACTCTCTTTCTCGGTCTCTCTATGTCTGTCTGTCTGTCTCTCTCTCTCTCTCTCTCTCTCTCTCTCTCTCTCTCTCTCTCTTTTTATTTTTGACGCACTCTCTTTCTCACGAATGTAAAAAGTGTAGATAAAAATGATGTACATGACCACCATCACGATAGAGATGTTTGCCATATCGCATACATCTTCAAGTACATTTGTATCTGCAAAAAATGGTTGATAAATAGTTTTGAGGGTGCCTACTTTCTGGAACGCATTTATCGAAGCTCAAGCAAAAATGATGAGAAAGCATTACCCTGGGTTTCCTTGATAGGAATTAAGGGAGAAAGGTGTTCAAAGAAAAATGGCGACTGTATGTTAAATATACGGTTTTATGACTCTTAAACCGCTCGTTCATTAACTTATTGACACGTTTAGTAACGAGTGCGTCATTGCTTGATTTTTAAAAAAAAACATGCAGGTGTTTTTAGCTTTTTTTAATGCTATCATTCCTTTTTTCCTGTTAGCACTACAAAAAACGTACAAACACAAGATTCATCCCTAAGCAAGTATACTAAGTACATTTGTAAAGGTTTCATTGCATAACAAGGATGTAAAATAAAAGAAAGTTCCAAGGAGGCGGTATACTGTGAGCGAGAGCGTAAATGTTATAAATAGGATTACGGCCATGATAAGAATGTCTTTAACTCTTGAAAAAAAAGATGTAGTATATAAAGTTAATGATTTCGATAAGTGATAAGATTTCACATGTGATGTGGCATTTTGGTACTCAAACTCTAGACTCACCCCCAGGTAGAATACCATAACCCTTGTAGACAAAGAGAAGTAAAACTCTAAAGCAATTAACCGGTCTACTTAGATAGCTTCCCTCAATGAACCAACAGCCGGCTGGGCTATTACCCTGCCCTGCTATCACAAAGTTTTCATAAAGCCCATCAAAGTGTTCTTGTCTCGAAACCCCCATTAGGTTGGAATTCTAAAGCCGCCATCTGAAATCACTCCATCAGTATTTTAGAAGAGGACCTAATGAAAAATCTAAACAATCTACCGGTAGCTTCTTTACTTTTTTTTCTGTCTTACACGGACCGCATAGGTGGGCTTTTTGGTAAGAAAGTATGGCAGCCTGATATCTTTTTTCACTCCCAGGGAAAAGAGCTCTCGCCCCGGTGTTCCACCTACTGTTCCAAGCATGTGTTTTGGTCATTGAGTCTACTATGTGTTCTGTTGTACCAGGAGTTGCCGAGAATTGTCTGTTTCCGGCCGGGGAAGCAATCCAGGTGATCTTTTTTTTTACCTCCCCCTATCACGACAAGCTCATGGTATTCTGAAACTTCCGATGTGTCCGTGTAGACTGTAATAATGTTAGAGAGCTAATTCAAAATGAACACTTAAACAAACCTTTAAAAGTTGTACACTTGACTCTTTTTTTAAAGGTTTCATGGTTCGGTTTAATCGATGAGCCAAACTTTTCTCAATACTGGCACTTGGGCACAGTACAAAATGTTCCAAAACTATGAATAATAGACTCAAATGTAAATGAGTTGTATGTATTTGCCATGTAAGCATTGGCAAATCAATATGGCTAAAAATAAGCACACATTATTGCAGATAGACCCATTGTTTTGCTACCTGATTGCAAAGTACAATAGACTAAATATACCCTTAAAGTTGTAGATTTTAACTTTGCAGAGGGCTTCAATAATTTTACGTATACAAAATCCATTTTAAGCTTTAAAATTATAACTGGTAACCTTATGTTAGATCGCTTACTTTCAAAGATTTAACCCTCAGAAGGCCAACTATAGGAAAATCGAAAATATTTTTCTGATAGCAATCCATTTGTTTAAAAGCTCTTTTCTCTGTATATTTTTACACTTTCATAATAAACTTTGGTTTTTTACTGAGAGAAAATGGCTAAACTTTGTCATAAAGCATAAAAAATGCACATTTTTAAACAAACTGAATAAAAAAATGCGAAAAAGTCATGGAATTTCTACCGAATTTACCAAAATGGTTGGCCTGCTGAGAGTTGTTTCAATCGCTCTCCACCACCCCAAGCTCCCTTTCCTTACCTCAATCAATTTTAGTTTTAGCAACTAATAACATAAGATGCCAAAGTCGGTGCGCCTCGAGGCCCAAAAACTGAAAATTCACATGGCAGTGAAAATGCCAATAAAGATAAACAATATAGCTGCATATTATGTAGATATTCGCTTCGGTTCTGAAGCAAGCAGAGATCTCATGTTTATAGAACCATAACTTCTCATTTGGCGCAGTCAGAAAGTCAATACTTTCACATGGAGTTAAAACCTTGAAAATTCATTAACGAGAAATCCCTTACTATTATTACCGGAATTTTCCGTAACAAAACATGAGATAACTGCAACGTTTTTTTAACTGCAGGGATACGAATCTATAATGACAGTGAAATGATTGTCTCGGGAGCAATAGCACACATTTAATGATTATGGGTTATGTGCATGACTGTAGCAAAAAAAATAAACAAAACAACTTTATCCAGGTGTTTCTAAATTAAGAAAATAAAGGAACCTTTTTCATTGGATCGTACTAGATTTGGAGTTAAGTCTAGTTTCCCGCACACTTCACTTTAAATTTTACTGAGTTGTAGGTCGGTCTTAAAACTTGTTCGATCTGCCTAGACTATAATTATATGACTGTTAATTTATCCATTTTTTTTCTCATTTTGTTTTCTTCCTCAATTTCTCTATATTTGACTTCACCAGCCTTCTACATTCAAAATCTATTACTTTAGTCATTTCATGCATACCTTTTTTTTCAAATACGGCTAGTTGTGAAGTTATTCATATCAACACCTGTTCATTTATTTTCCTGTTCAACTGGCCTGTTTCTTCATCTACGAATGCTCTCGTCTCCATTTTGCTCTCTCTCTCTCTCTCTCTCTCTCTCTGTCTCTCTCTCTCTCTCTCTCTCTCTCTTTTTCCCTCTGACCAGTAGCAGATCCTGTGTCCACTGACCTTAAACCCGTGGGTTAACTGGCCTCACATGAACCAAACCAGGCGTCCTGGAAAAATATAAACGGCCATATGTTTAGGAAGCCCTCAAGGGCCGAGCAGTGTCCGGTTTGACCGTTATCTTGAGTGGATGGATGCTCGCAGCTTTTGAAAGGAGATAAATCTACAGTGTTGCTTCGCCTGAATTTACTTTTGCTTTCTTTACAATACTCACACCTTTAGAGCCACATTTTCTTTCAACATGGTAGAAGCGTAATATTGGTTCGTTTGTATGTGCGCGAATGAACAAAGAGGTTGGAGTTAGGTGAGGGAGGAGTCGAGACAAGCAGAGTTGTGTGATACCCTTCATCTTTACGGTTCTGTTCAAACGATCTCTGTTCAGGAGATCATGTGAGGTAAATTGAGGCAACTGACCAAGGATTCCAGAGCCCATACAAAGCAGATATCCCGGAAGGCGTCCCGGAGGCTTGTACAAACAATCATTCTAAACACGTTCAACATCGACGTACATTCGATGGCCTTTTTGATTGTGCTTCCGTTTTTTTTTTCATTCACATCAGATGAAATGGGCTTTTCGAAATGTTACGTATATCTAAACACACAGCCTAATTTTGATCTATGATTAGCGGTTTTCGACCTCTTATAATGGGTTTTAAAGGAAGCCTTTAAAAAGTAAATTTAAGACTGTCCACTCTTTAATATTGAAACAACCTTTTTTTCTGTTCCTCATCTTCGTCCTTAACGTTCTCACTCTCCCCCTCCTAAACTACTACTGCTACTACTACTTCTGCTACTACTACTACTACTACTACTACTACTACTACTACTACTACTACTACTAATACTACCACTTCTACTGCTTCTTCCTATTCTCTGTCATTCTTTCGCCTCCATTTTTTTTGTTATGCTTGTTTCTGACTCTGCCTCTTACATGTAAAAATCTCAAAGAAATGTGGACACTAAGCAATAACTGGCGTTAAATGGCGTTATTGCCTTATCGGTAATATATTTTTCCATAGCTTTCGGTGTGGCGTACAAAAATATATGTTGGCGAAATCGACATTGATAAGATAGGATAAATGCAACACCTTAACGCAAAATATTCTGTACACAAATCAGGCTGGCATCGATATTTCTACTCTTTTCCTATTGTATGAGGGGGGCGGGAGGAGTACATTGAAAGTCAGAAGTACGAAAGAAAGGCAAAAGCAGACAGAGGAGAATGCACGAAGATTGATGAACCACCGAGCAATGCTTGTGAAGCCTGCATGATGAACTATCATAAACAAACAATGCTGTAGCCAAGAAGGTTTGCGTCGGGCAAAAAGCGAATTTTATTGAGATTACTCATTCTCTTAGTACCGGGTACAGAAAATTTTACCATAGTAAAAATGCAACATACACGAAGCTTTATATCTTGTATGAGAATTTGAAAGTTTACTACTAGATCTAGATCTTGTGATCATTCGTGTGTAAGGTTCGCTAGATTTTCGAATAACTACAAAGATTTTTACAACCGTCTATAATCTAAAATAGTTATGCCTTCCGAAGTTTGGTGGGCTCCAATGATTAACTCACATTCATAAACGTCACTTGCGTTTCTAAGAATCCTCACAAAAAAAATTATTCAAACTCTGTCATTGACAACATTTGAATTAAACTCATTTCTCTATCTCCTCCTTCGTTTAATATGAGATAGGACAAAATAACTTTAAAGGGGCAACTGTATTCGAAGTATGACCGTTTTCATCGAAGTTAAAACTCAAGGTACAACCTTTATCATGGCTACTAGACTCCGTGCAGACCCCCAAGGTGTCGATCGCGTTCTAGGCTATCGCTCTTTTCGCAAGGGCACTCAGCGTCATCATTTGAGTTCGTTAGATTTAAATCTACACTGAACCACATCAGGTAGGCTTGCAGTAAATCTAGAATCTACATCTACCTGAGCCGGCGACGGGTGCATTGTGCACCGCCTCTCCCCCCCCCCTCCCGCCCCCCACCACACACACTTCCCCATTAAGCGTTGCACGAATTGCGCTTCACGAGTGGTGCCTCATTCTATTCCAGCTGGGTTGTGGAGGGGTGAAAAAAAAGGGGGCGGCATGCATTCCAGACAGTCTGCGTGTGTGAGCGAACACTTGCTGGTCAGATATTTTCTGCTTATCCGCGTTTGCCGAATCTGTGCACGTCAGAAGGAATCACAGTGTTTTCTTTCGCAAGGTGAAAACCAAACTGGCCTTGCGATTTAAGGCAATCGTCATAAAAACGAAAGGTCAAGTTATCGTAATTAACTTTTATCGATCTCAGTGATTATGCCAGTTTGTCTATCACTCCACTCTCTTTTTTCAGTATAATTTTTTTTTTCGAAAGCTATCTCTAAGATTATCTATTTCATGCAGTGTCGTGTTTTTGAGTGCTTAATGTGCATAATCTAATTATGTTAAAACGACAATAGAGAATGTAAAGAACCAAAGAAAATCCTGAAATGGCTCTAAGAGAATCGTTATCGTCAGCTACGCAAAGGCCTTCTTTCCTTTCTTCTTTTCACAAGTCTGTATTTTTTTCTATTTATTTTTTTTTTGGTCAACAAAGGCAAAATCTCAGAAAGAAAAGAGTTTCAATTTTTTAAAAATTTTTAAATCTGAAAACATTACTTCTTTGATTGCATGTATTGCACACCGGAAAAAAGAAACTTCCAGAAAGATATTTTACTCACACTTTCACGATGTTATTTTAAAGTTTCCGGCCCGTCCCCTCAAATTCAAGTAAGATGTACTCAGCACGCGCCGAAGCCATTTTCTTTCTGAGCCCTCGAGATAAGCGTTCTCCGAGGAAACATATCCATCCCTTCCACTCTTTGAGACCGGTTTGAGTCATGAAAATCATTTATCATCCAGGGAAAATTTTCGCCTCCCCCAAATTATCTAAACAGCTTATCCACTTGTATTTCTTCCACCGTTAAAAGCAAGTTGCCTACCTGAGCACGGGAAGGCACACGTATTATCTTTTACGACGTAACTTAGAGGAATTTTATAAAGTTTGCGCTATTACATAGCGCAAATGGTCTGGTCTGTTTCTCTTTGGGGGTCTGGTAAACTAAAAACTTCAACAGAGTTTAGTGACCCCCCTCTGGTCGAATCAGGTGAAACAAGGATCTTTTTCTTACTATTAAAAAAACATTATTTTCTAAATCAGTTCTTGCCTACTAAGAACTATTTTCCATTTTTTTTTAAATTTTCTAACAATGTTTTTTTTTAGCTTTCATTAACGCGATTTTTTTTTTTGTTAAGCCAATTCCGTCCGGTAATCTTTTGGGGTTTTGTTTTTTTTTTTAATCATGGGCAGATAAATATATAGATATAGTACAAACTCGGGCTATCTTACATAAGCATGTAGAGATGAAAACATGCTTTAATCTTTCTGTACTATCTTGAACAAGAATTCGCTACCTCATATATATATTTTTAAAGCATGTTCAGGCATTTTGACGTTTACAAATGAAAAGCAGTATCAAAGCAGCGCCGATGCTAATTTAACCTTTATTCAAAGATGTAAACAGATGTACTAGATGTAAACACTGTAGCGTTAGGAAGCCGATAAATTAAAATATTACAGTTACTTAGACAAATAAAGGGATATGTACTAAATGATTAACACAAGCGAATGGGAAAATTACAGGAGCAGGGCGTAAAAGAAAGAATAGGCGAAGGACACCATCGCGAGGAAGAGGTTATCCAGTGCAAAAACTGGAGCAGGAAAGAGGATACACCAGCGACTATAGGTGTACAGGTAAGAAGAGAAAAGACGCGTTCCTCATAAGCTTAATGTTGGATGTATCTTAGTAAAGAACAAAGTGTAGCCACAATGAATCTCAATATGCAACATCAGAGCGTCACATTATGTGGAGAGTGTGATTCTATCTTCTACATTGCCTACTTCTCGGCTATATTTTATAAAACACGAAAACAAATTTCCCCAAGATCATTTAAGTTCACAAGTTCCGGTAGGTTTCAAACTGGCACTTTAAAGTTAGTTGAGCCAAACCGCGATCGTGATGATAATGATGATGATGATGATAACAACGATGATAATGATGATGCAATCGGTTAGACATTGATCCGATTGATAATCCCAGCCTTCAGCTATCTTTTCTGTATGAATGTCTTGTATTATTGAAGTAAAGAAAGACAATCAGAAACTTCGATCCAGCAAAAAAGACAAGACGAAAGACAGCGCATGACAGTACAAGAATAGGGTGGGATTCGAACCCCCACTATTCGCCGGCACACACTGCCTTGCCAGAAGAGAGTCCAGGCGAACAGACCACTAAGCCATCCACTTCCGCAAAAATGGAAGTTTGACACAGAAGATTTTTCGTCTAGATCTGATTGATTGAAGGGTATTTTTACAAGCCCAATTCCACTTCAAAGGTGCTCTCAGGGCTTGGGTCCCAATGACAATTTACGGGCTGCCACCCAGAGACTAGCGGGGATACCATGACTTAGCCTCAGCCGGTCACATTATACTGACACCGACCCAACCAGTAGGGGCCCGGATTGTGCTCGGCTGTGTTTCGAACCCGCGACCTCTTGGCCACGGAGCGAAGCCACTACCAACCGAGCTATCTAGGCCCCACGTCTCTGAATGGCAAGAGCACTATGCTTGAAAAGGAAACCCCTACTTCTATTTTTATCACAAGACAAACCACATCAGATATGGCCTACTATAGATCTATTATAGATGCAACGATAGTCGAATAAACAGATACAGCAGTGTGGAGAAAAGATCAAGCTATCGAAACATAGAAGGCCGAAAAAAAAAACAGTGCTAGGTCTAAGGATCTCTGACGAGATACAATGAGATCGTAGAGAATAAGTATAGTTGGAAAGAAAGACGATCGCAAACTAAGACCTAGCAACAGACAGAATTAGTAAGAGCATCCTCGTGGCCCAATTAGCTTGGCAACTTTTAGCCAACTGACAGACCATGAAGCGTGTAAATCTTATTAAAGTGTGTCGTCCTTTTTTTAGAAGAAAGAAAAAACTGAACATCGCTCAAGCCATAAAAAGCGCAATAATCCGCTACTCGGAATATCGCAAACGACCATTTTTTATTCCGCTCCATCAAAATTTATCAATTTTAGGTACGTGAAGATGCCGAGTTGAATAGCAAAATACGCGCGGCATCGTCCCATCTGAGCGCTGAAGATCGTTGAAGATCAGTGTTGGTTATCTATTCAAGTTTTCCCTGCAGCAGAAATGGGACACAGAGCTTTTCAGTGAAAAAAATGTATAGATAATGCGCAACGCGCCTAATTACCTTTTCTTTTCCCAGGATTGCGGGGAAATTCAGTTTGAAGTACACTTAACAATAAACCGTGAGGGTGTCGGCGTTAGAAATAAGCTGTTGCTACCTAAAGAAGATTTCAAAGCAAAGATGGGAAACTTGACCGAGAAGATACGCAGCACTACAATTAAGGACTATCTTTAACAAAGATAATCATTTTACGCTTCGAATATAAAACTCTTCTGACAACAACACTGGGATAGAAAATTAAAATGTCTTTATTGTGAATAAGTTTCATCTTTCTTTTGGTTAGTTCAATTGTCACGCGGTTCGTGTGAAAATGACGTTTAATTATTCAAACTCGATATTAATGCTGTGTGGAAACAAAGCTAAGTATCTAAATACTTGACTGATCACAAAAATCCTGCATAAATCATATGAATTTTTTGTCGAATCTCGAGAGGGCTTAGTGGGGTTTTGAGTCCCATCCAGGGAAAGACTTTTAACACTCATTTCATCAACACAGCCAGGTGTAAAACTAAGTACCGGGTTAAATGACGCCCAGAAAAATTGTGACGGTATCTTTATGGTTTGAGAGAGTCTCACAGCTACTAGTTTATAATGAATCCTTCGAGGTAAGTGAGTCAAAGACCGATAATCATTGATAGCAATTGGTACTAAACAAATAGGATGCAACAATTAAACAACTAATGTTTGAGCTGAATTTTTTGGGGTGTGTGCAAAATTTTCTCCTACAGTGATTTACCAACACGTGTATCTGACCTCCGTGATGACTAGCTAAGCACCATCATGGATAGATAGATAACTGGTTGCCGATATTAACATGTTTCATTAGTAAAGTAAATTAATCGACGCTGGACTATTTAAATGGTGACATTAGAGAGAGGCTTTATACTTACTTTGAAGCAGAAGAGCACGCGAGTCATTGTTAAGGCCCTGCGTGTAGCGGAGGCCAGTTAATTGGTCAGCGGAAGTAGCCTGGAGTCCCTTCATAAGGTCAAGGACATCTCGCCTCGCCGGCTCGATGGCTAGTCCTGTGTGGAAGGATAGAAAGACAAACATTAGGCGTAAAGTTTGTATTAAACACCATCTCTACAACGCAAAATCACTGTTTTCATCTACAAGGCGAGTCACTTCTGACCAAGTGACTGAATGTGTGTTAAGTCTAGAGCATGTTTGGGTCGGATTTGATATTGAAAAAAAAGGGGTTGAAAAATTAAGTGCGAAGAGGCAATATTTGATGGCTAATGTCAGATTTTGTTCACGTATTGATTCCTTCTCTGCAAAACTTAACAGCAAAACCATAAAATTATTTGTGCAAATTTCTTGTGTCGGAATGCATTTCACTCTATCGTGCATTAAAAATATTATCATACTTTAAAATTCACTATAATTTACAAGTAATCTACATTTACCCATAAAACTGATTCGCAAAGAAATCTTGACATACACTTATGAAGAGCATGAAGAAAAGGCACCGGTCAGACCAGCCACATTAATTCTGCACGATGATAAGTATATTTGCTTTGGTGATTGCTGGCTCGTCAAAAAGAAGATAGATGAGATTCGATACGATAGCCCGATGCTTAAAAGCGTTGATCAAACTTATAAATCATACCGTTTCACGGAGAAGTGTTAATATGATAGTAATCAGTCTTCTAGAGTATGACTTTTTCTGGAGAAAAACCAGCGAATTCGCCAAAGCATTGAATTTATTCGACGTTTAGTTTCATCAGAGCATATTTTTTTTTAAAACTCGTTTCCATGAGGTTTCTGTTATTGTTTAATTGAATTACTTAAAATGATAACAAGTTTTAATATTCCAAATATTGTTAAACCTAGAATTGATAGCGAAGAAGGGAAAAGGGATATAACGGTTTTTGAAAGCCTTAAAACCAATCTTTTAACATAAGGGGTCTAATATTTTGAGCGCAGATCGAAACGCTTTTCCTTTTTACTTACATCAAATTCCCTGATTCATTTCAAAAGGCAGACTGGAAACATGGGAAAGGCTCAAGTCTACGATGGAGTTACAAGACATTATATTATTTAATCCAATATTGCCAACAGGTTTAAATCACACCATCTCACGGGACGGGCTGACGCGACGAGCTGCTTTTCTTCAAAGCGGTATTGGAGTCGGTCGGACATTCTTTCAACATATCATTGATTGGCATTCGTTTGTCTAAGTTCCATTGACAAATGTCACGAATACCGGAGAAACACGGGGACGGGTTCGGCTCCTGAAGGAAGGGCTTTCTCGGGTAAAGGAAACCATTGAGATAGAAAGCATCATGGGTGTGTGAAGTGATGCGGACCAGTAGATAAATAAAGTTAGTAGGACTTGCAGAGATAGGAGATAGAAAGAAAGACAGACTATCTGTTAGTGAGATCTAAACTCGTTATTCACGTAATTAATTATCTATCGTATCTTTTTTTATCTAAATACACGTCATTAACTCATCTTTCTTTTTTTAGGCAATGCTTCCTTACTTTTTTACAGGACCACACGGCTGTATTTAATTGCACAATAGTTGACTCAAGTAACCTCTACAATATAGGTGTATGGCCTAGTTTTACTACAAGGTTAAGACTTTCGTGTTCAAAGTTATTTGCACTTTCAAGTTGAGAAATTACTTCGCGCTTTTTTTTCCTCAAACGTCAAAACTTAGAATAAAAAATCAAGAAGTCATGGCTTTTGATATAATTTCCGAGATGCGATAAACACGCGTCCTCATTTAGACTAAAGAAGCCTATTTTTACCGACGCCATGATCTTTCTTGTCATGCATACATCGATGTATTGTGATAGGAGAGATAAACAAAACTGCGGTGTAAAGTACTTGTATTTTTTGTAAAATTTGACAATTTTTTTGCAAGCACAAAACGCTAGGAAGGTGTACAGAAAGTATTTCTTTTAAAGCAACACAGATTAGTTAGTTTATTCGGATGGATGTTGTAGCCCATGAAAACTTTATCAAACATCCAATCTAAAGATTTTTTTCCGATAGAGGAATTTTTTAATTCTTCAATTCCCTTTGATCAAAACTGCCCTTTCCTTTATCAAAACACCTTAACCAAAACTTAAGATATGGTGTTCTAAAGGTTGCGAGGTAGAAAAACAAGAAAGGGGAGAAAAATACCTGTAAAGTTGAAATCATTGTATAAATTTAAACCACAATAGTTTTAAAAGAAGTCAAAGTAACAAGAACCTTAAATTCGAAATTTTTTTTATCAACGGTAGGCTTACATGGAGCAGAAATGATTGAAGTTTCATAGAGGCTAAATTTTAAAAACTGAGAGATGATATTCAAACAGCTTTTAAAAGCCTACCTGTCAAATTTTCTCCCCAACCGTTTTCATCTGATTTTCCTTGGCGAACCCACACACAGCCAAAAATATGCAAAATGTAAAAACCAAGCTTTATGTGCACAGAAAATGCAGAACAAAAATGCAAGCAATTTAGTCTCCTCGCCCCCCTCATCCGTTGACAATATGACCGTGCAAATCTTCTTTAAAGTGGAAACAATAGACTCCTCCAAAAATTTCTATATTTGACCCAGACCAATAACGGATCTGCATCGGGGATCTGGGCATTTATGCGGACTAGAAAAACAGAGCAGTTAGAAGTAGTGTACTGTACGAGACTAGGAGGAACGGGTAACAAACTTAATCTCAGCCCAGTCTCCCGCTATAACAATAGAGTGTGTACTAATTCCGGCTGTATAAACTCTCATTGGTCCCTCGTCGCGTGCAGCCTCTTGAAGTTAAGTCGGATACCATCCCTGACCTGAACGACTCCGGAAGTTGGCTTCAGATTGGCCTAGCAGCCCAGAACCATTGCAGTGTTACCAACAGGCTGCTAATGTCACATGGATTGACTTACTGCAAAACTAATGCAGTAGATATTTAAAATTTCCTGACTTTACGCTCCCAAAGTCTGGAGTAGAAGAAAAGAGTTATCATGTCGAGAGGCCTGCAGGTCATTTTCGGCCAGCTGAGTAAAAAGGTAAACTCTTGGATTTTCCTCTTTATATTTATTTGTATATTAACCTCAGTGTAGATAATGGCTTTCACATAAACATTCCGGAAATTTTTGAGAAACTTATCTCTTCCTTGAAAAAGAAATTAAGTTGTCTTCACTTTTCATTTCTAAATTTTGAAAAAAACAAGCATAACGGAAAGTTGTAAGAAAATGACATCTCTTCCTTAAAAAAAATGAAAGGAAGTTGTCCTCACATTTGATATAAAAAAAATTGAAAAAAAAACAAGCGTAATCCGCTCTGTCTCTCTTAATCGTTCTTTTTGTCGGTTCCTCTATCTCTCTAACTCTTTATCTCGCTTTTCTTTTCTCAATTCCTTTCTTTCCATTTTCTCTCCAGAGAGCACCGGCTAATTTTGATTATAAAAAGCACCTGAATGATGGCCGATGGCGTACTAACAGTATCATTGCCGACTATCAATGTTTGCATAACTTTTTATACACCATTCGATGTGTTTTTATTTCTCGGTCGGCGGGTCTGTTTCCTATACAGTTACCTTTCATCCTAAATTATCTATCGAGACAGATACATATCTGGGTTTTTTTCTGTTACTTAGGAATCTTTTCACCTTAGACTGCGTCAATAGGTGGGCCCCACTTTGAACCTGTACATAGAAACAAAAGATGCAAACATCCTTTAATCTGATTACTGTATAATCAATTAAGCTCTTCTTCTGCGAATCATGGATATCCATGGATTCCACTTTTATCATGATTTCTCTCTCTCTCTCTGTCTATCTCTGTCTGTCTGTATCTGTCTGTCTGTCTGTCCGTTTGTGTGTCTCTCTCTCTCTCTCTCTATCTATCTATCTATCTATCTATCTATCTATAGATGTCTCTCTCTCTGTCTGAGTCTTCTACAGATAAATGGATTTATGTGCTTATCTCTTACTCCATCTAGTCATTTATCCATCCATTCATCTATCTGGAAGCATCTATCTGCCAACCCAGCTATCAATGGCATGTGACAGGGTTTTGTATAAAAAAAATTGTATGGTTCTAAGATCAATATTCATCTTTCTGTCGAAATCCAAATCACGCGATCAGTTTTCTTTTTCGATTAAGATAATTATGTGATAACTTTCATTCAAAGTATCAAGTATTCAAAGTATTCTTAGATAAACACCAGCCAGTTTTACCAACAAGAGTTAATTTCTTCTTTAATGGCAAAGACTTTGATAACTAACCCCTTCTGGTTTTGTTTATGTAATGATAGCTTCCCTGTAAAACTTATATTATGTGTGCAAGATTTTGTATTGTTGGAAGCACACATTCATTTTATCGCGATTTGAATCTGTTTAATGCACTTGAAATTCACTGATAGGAAGGATAACTGGTGTACCTGCATATTCTTCAGGTTAGTTTCAATCGGTGTCTCGCAATACTCAGCCCTTTATATCACGGCAAGAAATGGTTTCAAGATGCTTCCAGGTAGTTCTGCTTTATGTAGGCTACAGCTGCAGTTTTATTGAGAAGTTCGTCATGCTCGCCGCATTGAGTATAGGAACCACCCAGGCAGCAAAAACTATCATAACCACCAACTTACTACGATACTGCTTCCGAGGAGAGTGAGAGATTTGGAACTCCCGTAAAACACAAAGCGATAACTTCCTATTGTGGTGCCAGCTAGCCTCGTCCCATTTGACTATTGACCCCAGATTAAGGGAGCCCATCATTTAAAAAATCTGTCAAAACCACCGGTTCATCCAAGAATGGCTGATTCTGTCGGACTCGCGTAAACCCAAAACGATAACTCTTTTTTATGATGATGTCTGCCAGCCTGATTCTGTGCGACCCTAGGCCTTTCTGCGGAAGTTCTTTCGTTCTTTAAGGTAAAGTACATTGGGTCTGATGCTAGTTTAGTATAAGCGTGAAGATAATATGTTTCTGATACTCCAACGTGTTTGTGTAGTTAGATGGACACTTTATAGATCTAGGTCAACTTTACTGTAGAGTGCATTTAACACTGTTTAAAGTTCGAAAGATGCCTGAAATAAAAAAAAAAGCGTAAATGCTAGGGACTATTTCATTCTTTTCTGGAATCTTGGCCACTCAACCATCTGATTTATTCACTTCTAATCAGATAGTGGTGTCATTCTGACAACCCAAGTCAGCGTTTCACTCACTAGGGTACATACAAACCCTCTCTCTCAGTACGTGTCTGTGTTAGCCATATGAGACGCACGACATGCGCTTTGGCCATGAATGAAAACAGCGAGTGAATGAAATAGTTAACGTTAATGTATTCCGCTGTCATTGTATGAGAATTTATGCAGGTGTCCTTTACGACGGGCAGGCACAACAAAATCGGCATGTGGCTCCATTAACTCCATCGTTATTTGATTACTAAGGGGGGGGGGGTATGTGATGTAGTTTTTGCTTTAGAATTCGACGTAGAGTTACATCATGGCTAGTGTCTGAAGACTAGATAGTCCTGGGATTAGGTTTAGTCATAACAGGTACCATTTAAAGGAATAACAGTTCTAGACTTACATATCAAACGAAAGACTTGAGTATTTGATCACATGGTCACCCTTGACTGCACTGGTGGTGCATAAATAGTTTACGATTAACTACTTTTCTAATTATGCTTCAATTTAAGCGGGATCTTGATATAGATAGCGAGCATCAAACACCCATGAAGATTTTTTGTAATTTTGCCGGTACTGTTATGAGCTGTGAAATTTTCACAGGTTTTTTCTCGAGCGTTGAAATTGACTGCACTGATATGTCATTAACATAGATTTGTGACCGTCAGTGCTTTTATGCTTCTCGTGCACTTAAAATAAAGAGGCGAATCATCCTTTTCGAAAGTAACTGGAAACTGGTTGCGCTATGCGTTTCGAAAGCAATTTGTGTTTTTTTACGATCTGCTTATATTTCAGTTTATTATAGAAATCCATAGGACTGTGTTTTCGCAGCTGAAGAAGAAAAAAAGATAAATGAAACAACGTTAGATCTCGCAGGGTTTGATGAATGAACTAGGACAGATCAAATTTCTGCTATTTAAACACTGAAGCACTGTTTAACACGCGATTAGAAGTTTTAGACAAGATAACGTCAAAGCTCAATGAATAGAGATGTCAGTCTGTCAGAGAAGCCTTTTCAGGCATGCAAATTTTGTGCGAAAACTCGCCTTTGGCATGAAACGAAACTCGGAACTGTATATTAAATGTAGCTTATTTCCGAGTGCTTGTATGGTGTTTAAAACTCCAGGGAGGTTTAAAGTTTTGTGACGATTGCAAAAAAAAAGTTTTAAGGACTAAACTCGTTTTACAAGACCCGGGATGTTTAGTGACAAGGAATAACTATAATCAACTTGTAGTCCTTCATTACTTCTTTTCAAATTATCGAAATGATATCGACACAATATTGCTCAGCTTTGTCAGTAAAGCTACCACAGAACCAAAGAAGATGGAAATCGGAGATATGGAGAAATGTTAATGATAACAAAAGACATGGTTTTAGCTGACCAATATGGGGGGTTAAGAATGATGTAAATCATCAGCGACATCAAATATTGGACAGCAATGTTAAATTCCACTTACAATCAGAGAACAATTTAAAACTCATAGCGATTATCATGAAGATATACTGCTTTAGGGTTATAAGGACTGTCGACAAGGCAAGACTAGAAAAAGATTGTCATCTCATTGGTTTTCTTTAGACAATGACCTCATATGCCTGCATCTCGAGGTCAGAGAAAGATCGCGCTAAAAAAAACCAGGGGTGAAAGCAAGGCGCAAAGCTATGAAGAGCCTTTATCCCTGATAAGCCGTGTGAGCAGAATAGGCTTAGATGGATGGTCCCAACAAAGCTAATGGAACGCCGAAGTGACTTGAATAGGAGGTGCTGATAATAGAAGAGAGGCGTTAAATATGAAGATATGGCAACTTATGGCCAGGTCGCCACATCTACATTCTGCCATGGGAGTCTGCTACTTCGGAAATCTCGTTAGTTTTGCATAAAGCGAGTACCCTGAGGAATTTCCTTTGGTTGACTAGAAAAATGATATGCAGTGAGCGTAGTAGAAGGACTGATTATGGGCATAGCAGAAGCATTGATTCCACTTGGTGTTATTTTTGCATAACCGTAAGAATGATCCTCGGAAACTGTAAAGAGGTATAAGTAAGAGAATTTAGGTTTGTAGTCAAAGACGTTTAAAACATTGCAAATTCTAAACTTCTTGAAATAAAGGTTTGGACAGCAAACAGTATAATCATGAGCGGAAAATGGTAAGAGGGAAAGAAAGGAAGACACGGTGGGGGAGAGGGGGAGGGGTCATCAAGGTAGAGAGAGAGCAAGGGTAAGGGAGAAATGAGGAATTCTATAGTTATATAGTCATACAGACGCAAACTAATGTCGATTCCATGAGATAAATAGTTAAATAAAGTCCAACTTCCTAAAAAACACATCCGCTAGAATCCATTTCGGAATCATGGTCTAGCATCTTGCCCGACCATTCATTCATTGCAAAGCAAATTACATTCATAATGGGTGGGAAAACAAAAGCTCTGCACTAGAACCGCTCTCTCGGACAGATCTCCGACTAGCCGATGCACGCAACAACGTGATCTTTTCAGAAACGATTTCACTTTTCCGTTTTCGGCTGCGAGTAGCATGGCGAGACATGATGCAAACACTGTCTAGTCTGATGTGGAAAGAGAGGAAAATCAATACAAAGAACCAAACGCTTGTCTTGATATCATGACATGTATAAGCTCGCGGGATGCAATCCTTAGATCAATAGCCGGGCAGAACGGTTGGGAGGAGACACGCTGCCCTCTGCAGCTCGGATTGAGTGTGTCTACGATAAAACAGAACATAATTTTTCGTACCGAGGTAACACTCACACCATCTCACATTGTTTTACGCAAGCAGACATGATACTGATAGTGGAAGGATAACTGAAGATAATAGCGATGGACTTGGAAAAATGCTCAGATGAACGCGTACAGGAAAAAATGAAAGTCAGGGAAAGGCAGGTATAAAGATGCAGCATAATAGATAGATAGATAGATAGATAGATAGATAGATAGATAGATAGAAAGACGTGTCACTTTCAAGGACGCAAGCCATTTTCCGTTGTTTTTTGTTTGAAAGTAAAAGGATTCCGTTCGAAACATGAGAAATCTCTTTCGTTTACATTATTCAATCCTGTTACTATGAGTTTTTTTCCCATTATTTTACTCTTTATTGAGTTAAAAAGAAAAAAAAATTCCTTCAAGTTGACAAAAAGCGAGACACAGCACCTACTTTTTATATATTTAAACGAAGGTCTTATTTATTAAGAGCAACAAGTCAGCATGCATAAAATTAGTTATGCTTCGAGTAAGCTGGCTGACACTGAAATATTGCCAAATGGAGGGATATGAAGACTCAGCTCTCCTTTTATTCAGAACATGATATGCCTTTTAAATCTAGAACGGTAGCGCACACCTCCTATTCACATACATTTTCAAAACTGCAGTGCTGAGATTCTTCGCATATACCCGCCAGCCGCAGGGCATACAGTCGCTGGTTACAACGTTTTCGGGTTAGCCTTTTCATTCAACAAATAATTAAGACATGATGGCTGGATAAGACATATCTCTCTATCAACCTTTTCTTATCTTTGTCAATTTTATTTTGCGCCATTACGGCTTTAACTGCCGCAATATCACAAATTATATTCTTGAATTTTTCAAAAAGTTTTGCATTTTAAACAGAGCATCTGATATTATCGATAATTATTAATTTTTTTTTTTTATTTTGCTGACATAGCTTCAACGGCATATTTATGAGATTTGCAGTCAATACAGTTTTAAGATAAAGACCGGTATTCACACATTTATGTGACGTGTTTCTTACCAAGCAACACTTCTAGGGCTTTAAGTCTATTTATATGGGATGAGACGGGCTGGATACGGATTTAGATTATGACTAGATAGATAGACGTTGGTAGAAGTAAAGAACGAGTTACTCTTAGTGTTCCTTACCATTCGAAAATCACTTATTTGTTCTAAGAGTTTAAATTTAGCACAAAGCCATGTTTATGCCTGAGACTTTAAGTAAATTTATCGAAACAGTGACCACAGCGGTTGTATCTTGGGTGCATGCAAGTTTCAAGAACCAGATACCATTCACTTGAGCGTCGCTGTGAGGTTTGCTCAGTCACAGAGCAGCCATATAGCATATCATAGAGACCGGGTTCGAATCTTTATATATCCGTATAGGTATTCCCTGCACGCCTTAACGTCTCAATTCAAAATTGCGGGGTTAAATCGAAGGGACAAAGCTTTACGCCTTTGCCCCATCATTTGTAGATATATTCAAGGTATTGTGAGATCAAAGTTGGTCAGGGCCTGTTCACGCAAACAGTTTACTTTTCTTCATCAATATGTCCAAGATTGAATATTTGGTACCATAAACTGTCTGATAAAGCTAGGAAGCGATTTCATTTAAATTACACCGACGAAATCACGAGTCCCTTTACAATCAAACTTTATGTTTTTACTTGATACGCGTGCAGAGAATTAGCGAAACCAGATTAAACTAGAACGCAAAAGAAATTACCCTTGTCGGTTTTATAACATGCACAAATACCTTTAACTATATTTTTAAAAGAGGGGTCAAAGCCTGCCACTCATCTTTTCGGAACACCAATCAGACAGCTAACATCTGATGAAAGAGAGTATCTAGGAAATGCAGAGAAAGACTGGCGTTTGTTTGGCAGCCTAAAAGTACTATACACAGCATAATATACAAGGTGTCTTTTTCCATTGCCTTCAAGTGTACAGGATCTCTACGCCTTTTTTTTTTTTGCTTCTCAGTCTATCCAATGAGAGTGCGATGAAGAACAGCCATGGCTATTGCAATACAGTATACTTCATTTTCAATGATATTTTGTTTTTGTAACAAATTTTGAAAAGAATCAAGGCGATGAAATGTTTATCTATAACATTTGAAAGGCTGATAAATGATACCGTAAGTTTAATCATTGTCACTACACATTTATGTAAACTAAAGTTTAAGTCTTCCTAAACTATACACAAAAAGAGGAAGAAAAATAACCACAATAACGGCAACAATGGCGAAGACGACGACGACGACAAGAAGAAAAAAGAAAAGGAAAAAAGGAGGAGGAGGAGGATTGGATGATAAGAGCTTGCAAAGAAGAGAAGAAAAGAAAAATTAGAACAACCAAAGGGGGAAAGGTCGTGAAAAAAAGTTGCACGTTGTTTACCTCGACTACAGCAAAGCAGCAGCATCAACAGTCCCAGAAGGCGTGCTGCTGCAGCGACAGCGATCGTGGTGGCCGAGGGGAATAAGCGGAAATTGCTAGAGGCTGCGATGCGTGCTGTGCTGCTGATGGTGGTGCTTGGGATGCTGGTGGTGCTGGTGGTGCTGGTGCCTCTGCAGCCGTAGAATGGTGATCCGGAAGTTGCAGTGCTGTTGGAGGAGGAAGTGACGGACTGTTCGGGCCTGGCGTTGTTATGGTAGGAGCGTCGGTGACCTGTGGCCGACTCACAACACATTACATTAGAGCTAGCGGCACCCAGGCGCCGTGAAACATCGCACGGTTTCGCCACGGATGGCTCACGGCACGCCTGTTGGGTTCAAGAACCTATGGGAGGTTTGCTCCGTAGCTTAGCCCTTCTTGGGGCGACGTTCCGCAAAGAGCGGCCCAGATATTGAAGGTGGTAGATTTTACATCGATGTTGCCCGTACTAAAAGTATTGAGGTTTGAAAGTTCCGATCAGACGGTGAAGTCACTAAAGTCATCGCGTGAAGTAACCAATATCGAATGACCCTTCAACTGTGGTGTCCTTTCGTGGGCTGTTTCGTGAGTAGTAAAGATTGAGCAACAAAATAAAAACTGAGAATTCCTGGAGGAGGTAAAAATGTTGCAGCTAAAATCTCCAGATTCTGCAGATACTATCACGGCACACAATTTTTCTCTTTTCCCAGTTAATGAACAGATTATGCGGGGACGCACAAAACGTCTGCTCTTACATTTCCTGGAACTATGGACTACACTATTTCACAAAGTACTATCACATCTGCATATCTACAAAGAAGAAAAACGATTATTTCATTAATCAATTACACTAAGATTTTAACCAAGTCCACTGCTTACATATCTTACACAAATACTTTACGCATCAAGGCATCGAGGCATTCCAGTTAGCACAGATGACGGGCCTCTCGATTCTATGGCAATGAAAGACCTGACTGCGTGATGGCAAAAAATGGGCTATGAAAAGAAGTTGCCAATCGAGAAAGAAGAGAAAAAAAGGAAACGTTCCCACGAGGAGACATATTTAATATCATAATGCGTTTAACAGCTTGTAACCAATTTGGTCTGCGAAAAGGAGCGTGGCTTGTGATGGTGAGAAAGATTGTAGTGGCAGTGCCTTTAAAGTATGAAATGGGACAGAGTTTTTTATTGTCCCCAAAAAGAAGGAAGACCCATTAACAATTTGCCTCGATAATACTCATGGCTTTATTAATATATAAATGGCTGGCTTTACCTTCATAATAAAGTTATGCATAGAGGATAATTCGCGTCGCTCCACATTTAGGTCTAGTGATATTGTTAGCTGTTGCATGAAGGGAAACTTATAGAGTTGAAAGGGTATCTCTCAGCAGGTTTCGCCGGCGTCTTATCATGGGCGGTTCATCTACAAAATTGAAACGCTTGCTAATTTTATAAAGAGCCAGGAAGGTAAAAATGAAATCATCTGTTCTGAAGAGGCGGGTAATGGGAGCTGAGAAAGCTGCAGACTAAAAAACAGTGTCCAGGACTGAACTACCTAGGGTGTTATGTAGCATCGGCGAGCAGTGTGTGTATAGAGAGTGTAGGTTGCACAAGCGGAGCGTATGAGCCTATTCAATACACGGCCATGGAAGCAAGTTTTGTAAATTGTGCTCGACTCTAAACTCGACACGCGTAAACTAAAAGCTTGTTTGTATAATGGATGTAAAACTCTCGCTCTCTGTTAGGACAAGGTAAAAGATTAATGTGCTTTCCTTGGAATTTTAAACATACGAGCGGCTTTTGATAATTATAGGTTTCATAGCAACAACAAAAAAAAACGCAACACGCCTCGGTTAAGCTGAGCAGAAGATATGGCAAATTGTAAGAAAACAGCGGTCTTAACAAAGTTATAGGTGCTATGAAGCAAGTCTAATGCAATTATCTTAGCGAAACCTTTAATTAGCACAATATTGCGAACTGTCACTACATACCATTAATATTGTGTTGCAAAAGCTTTTCGACTTTGTAATATTCCTTTCATGCCGCTCTTGGTTAAATCGGCGAAGTTTGCAGAGCATAAACAAAAAAATTACATCAACCCAACTTTAACACGGTGCGATGCTATGAATTTGGGCATTCTGTTTAGTTTTCTGAATCAACCCTGCCAGTTTAACTTCTTGAGGATTTAGTCAGACTAATTATACAACCCCTCCCGTCCTGATGAGCTCTGAAAATCTACCTCAACGCGTGCATATTTTGTCAACTCGTTCATCCTCCTGCACTACGCGAGGTGGGGGGGGGGGTATCGTTTTGCATGCTGTCAATAAGCAAAGAAAGCGTGAAGAATCGCTACCGCTACCGGTACACAGAATGTCTTACACGAGTAGCAGTAATCGTTTGTATTACAAGCTTGCGCACTCGCAGTGTTTGTTAAGAATCTGCGATCTATTTCTTCGGGTAAATTGGCAAGATCTCAGATACAACTGAGAGCAAGAAGATTATCTCGTTACGCGTACTGCAAAAAGCAATGCCCCAAAGAATGCTAATACTGGTCAACACAGACGTTTCGCTTTTCAACAGTAGAAAATAAATCGGAAAGTTGCAAAAAGAAAAAAAAACCACCACATTTATTTCCATGGTATCTTTTCCGAGAAGCTAAATAGGATATTCAAGGCTAGCTAGTCAAGAACCATCTTCTTTATTGCCGCCATAAATATAATATATTATAGGCTAGGCTCGGCCAAGTTTGCACATACTCTATAAGATTTGCAAGTTCGCGTCATTGAGTTAATGGGTTCTAACACGAAATCGGTTCGATGCATTTTTACGATGGCCGAGGGGGGGGGGGG
>BMAT01011596.1:77284-88923 GCA_019649035.1 Elysia marginata | reverse complement strand
TATGGAAACCGTAGCCACGTAAAAAATTCACCCTCAGTGGTATTAACAAAAAATTTGAACTTCATAGACAATAAACTTTGGAGCAGCAGGTTGGGCATAGCATCTTAATCCATTTCTTTTATATTTGCTCACATTAGCCCAGCCTCTGATAATCGCCTTGACAATCAGCCTGTATCACGGCAAAGGTTTTAAATTGTCTTTGTTTCAATTTGTAAACGTTCGTGTTCGTTACACGCTTCAAGATGACTTCGTGGTCTATCGGTAGACGCTCGGATATCGGATCAAGAGGTCCGGGGTTCGAGACCTGCTTTCGGCAGGTCACACGTTTAGTCCTTGAGAAAGGCTATTTACACACATTTCTTCGCCTCACTCACGCGTGAAACGAGTACCCGGCTAAAGGCAGTGAAAGATCTTGTCAGAATGCTAGAGTGATGTGCTAAACTAGCTGCTCCTCTGTGAGTTCAGAAGGTACTATTGTTGGGAATGGCCTGTCGGGGAACACATATAAAGCGCTGAGAGCACATTAGTGGATAAGCGCTATATAATAATGCTCTTTACTTTTACTTTAACTGTATTAAACCAGTCAAGTACATACAAAGCAATGAAGACCGGATGGGCTTTTTATTTCGAGTTGTTCGTTTTCATTTTTTTTAAAAGTTTATATGTGGACACTATGGAATCTATCAAAAATAAGTACACGAAACGAAATCACAGCCATTAAAAGCGCTTCTATACTTCAATAGAGTTTAAAATAAGCATCAAGCCATTGTCTTGTTTACTTGTAAGTTCTTTCTTTTCATTCAGTTTGGGTTTCATTCATCGCACCGCCTCCTGCGCTAAAGCTACAATGTTATGTGATGTTATTATTATGCCGATGGAGAAATCTCAATTCTAGGCGTCCAACAGGTAGAGCTCTCTCTATCTATATTTAGCCCTAACAGAATAAGCCAGCTAGACTCACCATCGTATTGGCCTGAGGGAGACCGCAGCGGAGGGAGCGAGGAGCTAAACCCAGGTGAAAGATGTGAATGACACTGGGGGCCTTATGGCTGTCTGAACTCCGATCATCTGCTTTGTTCCACTTGAGGTAAAAATCTTCATTTTATAAGGGTAAACGTTAAAAAATGAGAGTGGCTCCACCCCGTTGTTATTACCTGTCGGCTGGGTTGATCAACAACAGTGTTCCCTGTTGTAAGTCGAGGGGATATCCGTTGTATAAGGCTAAGTGATATAAGTACTAAACAATGACCAAGGTTCTTACTTCCTGGGGTTCCTTCAGTACCACCACCCTCAGGTCACTATCACACCTTTTCCCACTGAACTTCGTTTTGTTCCTGGCGTTCTAGAGTTAGCATTTCCTATGTTCGTCAATGAAGTCTTTTTTGCTTTCGCTCTATCCATCTTCATCTGCGATTCCTTTCCGTTCAGTTCGAAAAAAAAGAGCGTTTCATCTTTTTTTTCCTGCTCCTCTCCGTACTTTGAGAAAAGGCAAAATATACAAACATAAATATACACATTTCTTTTCACCTGCTCATTTATCTTTCCCTGTAGTTTGTGTTACAGGAGCTTCTAAACTTCAGTCCGTTAGATGTGACATTTCGTTCACCCCGGCTACATTGATAAATGCGAAGCGAGGTTGTTTAAGAAAACTAGTTTAAATAAATAAACAACTCTACCGCGCTCGCCATTGTATAACGTTGTGTTTCTGAACAGCAGGTTGGAAACGTACTAGATACGTTGTGTGTGTTTAATGTACATCTTTTTCATACATAGCGTATGAAAATAAGTTTGAAAAAGTTTTTGTTTAAAATTTGTTGAATTGAATTAGACGCAAGGCTGTTTCTGCTTAGTTGCATCATTGAAGTCCATTCGCCTCTCTGTCTCTGTCTCTGTCTCACTCTATCTCTTTATTTGTCTCTCTCTCTCTTTCTTTCTCTCGCTTTTCGTCCCTTTATCTTCCGCTTTCTGCTCTCTCTGCTTTTCTCTTTGTTTCTTTGTCTCTGTCTCTCTCTGCTTCTTTCTGTATTTTTGAACGTATGTGCGCCTGTTCCTATCTCTCTCTTGCTGTCTGTCTATCTGTCTTTCTGTCTCTGTCTGTCTGCCTGTCTCTCTCTCTCTGTATCTCTCTCTATCTATTTCTCCCTCTCTTTTCCTCCATTTTTCTTCCGCTTTTTGCTCTCTGCTATTCTATCTCTCTGCTTCTCTCTGTCCGTTTGACAGTATATGTGCCTCTTCATCCCTGTCTCTATCTCTCTATCCATCTATCAATCAATCTATCTATCAATCAATCTATCTATCAATCAATCTATCTATCTATCTATCTATCTATTTGTCCATCAATCTATCTCTAACTTTCTCTGTAGAAACAACAAGATTCTCCGTGTGTAGAGCTGTTAATCTAGATGACGCAGAATACACATTCTTTTAGATTTTATGAGTAATAACCCTTAGAAAAATCATAATTCTTTCTCTGGAAGTAAGTATACTTTTTATGTTTTATCTTCAGCAGTTTCATATTGAAAAAACAGTTAAGTAAATTTGAGGATCAAATCTCTTAGTTCTAATTCCATGGCCGAGTGTATAGTTAAATAGATGTAATAGAGACAAAAGCCATATTTAGTCTTAGACAAAGTAATTGAAATATTTTATTATCGTGAAGGATGACTTAGTATCTTTCTAAGAAATTTAAATCAATTCGAGGATGGAAGGAATAGAGAGAGAGAGAGAGAGAGAGAGAGAGAGAGAGAGAGAGAGAAAGAGGCGGGGTGGGGCGAGAACGGATAGACAGGGGAATATCAACAGAGGTAGATTTCAGAACTTTTCTATCTAAAGATAAAAAAGAGGGATAAATATACTTTAAAAAGACGTTTTCTTTATTAAACTTTCCGACATTGGACTTATTTGCACAGATCGCAATCTCTTTATTACAGACTTTAAGCAGCAACGCGTGAGTATGACGCGAACGTCTGTGGGTCTATTTTTAGAAACTGGTTTCATTATTTTTATACTTTCTCAATCTGCTTTCCCGATTTTCACGTACGCGTAGTGAGACACGGTGCGTGTGCTAAAGGTCTCTATTATGATAAATAAGTCGGGGGTTTGGCAATCTTTCTTCAAACATCAACAGCAGTGTTAGCAATTAGTATTTTTATAGCATATCTCAAATCATAATTTTAGTAGTCAGCGGTTGTCTGAGACGTCGCGTGTTATAGGGTAAAACTCGTCAACTCCTTGATCCTCCTGGTTGATGTAGTTAAGAATGTGAGAGGGGGACGTGTGGGACGATTACTGTGACTAATATGATCTAGTTGTAAAAGTTTTCTAAGAGTTTGTTCGGCTTTCACAGTTAAAAGAAATTAATGAATATGGGCATGAGACGCCTAGTTTATTAAATTAATGATACTCTCAACCCATAAAACGAGTGCACCAAGCCATCTTTCTTCATTTGGTGCAGTTATGGCCGATGGAAACTGTCCGGACAGAATTGTTAGCCAGGGTCTTGCATTTCCAGGCCTTGCGCGGGCGTTACTTGGATATGATCGTAAAGCAGTGTGACGCTGATAGATAATTGTGATTATATTCTTTATCATGCCTATGAATCTCCTAGTGTGTGTTTTTAAGTGTTATGTTTTTTAAGTAGTGATTAAACTTCTTTTCTCCTTCATAATATTATGAAGTTGAATGTCAAGAGACTAGCAGGGGAGAAGCGCAAGCTATAAGTATAATTAAACAGAACTCATTCGTAGAACCGCCGACCGTAACACTAAGCAAGTGCCGTTTAATGTTTCCCTTCATAAAGGTGACTTTAAATAATTGGCTGTGTAATGCTAGTGAAGTCTGAACTGGTTTAGATGTCAGGATTCTCTTGAGCCTTTCAGAGTTAAAACAAAGTTTGGCTTTCACGCCCATCAGTTGTCACTGGAAGTGATAGTTTAATAATAAGATATCTAGTGTGAGAAGCTGGCAAAACCGCCGACCTACTCGCCGCTACACAGTTAGAGATATAAAATATGTTGTTCTTTTTCTGACCTAAATCACTAACAAAAATGTCGCTACTTTGATATGTTGCCATGTATAATCTTCAAATAAAAAACAAGCAGTTATGCGTAACCTCTTCTTCTATTCCTATATAAAAAATTAGTTTTCATTTTTTAAACAAACGAGATAATTTTCCAGGTCCCCACATTAATAAAAAGAATGAGTGTAGCCGCATCTAATACAAGAGGCAACTTACTCAAGACGTAGAGGCAACTTTCTGAAGACGTAGAGGCAAAAAAAAAGTAAAAGCAGTTCAAACGACGATGTTGCACAACTCGACCTAGATGCCGTAGGCAAGATTAAACCCAAAATAACCAAATGAAGGTGACAAACAAGTCAATGTACTTACAGACAGGCAGAACCAACTGTTAATTTTTTCTATAGCATGAAGGTAGACTGATAAAAAATGTGGGGAGCAAGATGGCTGTGTTGTTAGGCCACCGGGACACTGGGCGATGAAGAGCAGGCACGACGTAGCATCAGGTTTGCATTCCCTTCATAGCGCCTATGACAAAACCTAAGAAGATTTAGTGACAACAAGCATGTTCTAAATTCATTAAACACTGCTTTTTTATGGTAGATTTAAATGTTTGATTCATAAATCTCATCTTCGAGGTGGTGTCAGTTTAATCTTCACACAATCATAGGAAGCCGCTGGGCCAATTAAAGAAAGCCAGGACCTGGAAGATGATGCCCCACATTCATACATCATCGCGTTGTTAATTGGAGCTAATTCACTCTATGTAAATTACAGAGGAAATTAAATTTTGAGTCGTAAAACACTTGAGATGGCAGTCATCAGAAAAGTATTGTATTCTTCCTGAATTCTAAAGTAAAAGGTGTTCCCAGACGACAGAATGATGTTGATCCATACAAAATGATGCAAGTTATGATATAAACACAGACCGGCGTGACACACTCGGTGGTCTCTGTTTTACAAAATCGAGCATTGAAAGACATGAATGAAACCTGAGAAATCTACAGAGAAAATGACATTAGATTCGTAGTTTTATTGCCAGAATTTAGTGATATTTTTTTTGTTTGTGTAACATACGACATATTTGTGAATACTGCGAAACTTTTGGAATCTTATAAACACTTTATAGGATTAGCGAGTTAAAACGATAACATCAGAATTAAGAAATCTCCATATTATTCTACGGGGCTTTATAATTTCATGAAACGAATGAGAACACAGTGGAAAGTTCGTATCAACTTTATCACAGCTAGTTATAACTCAGCTGCTACTGATGTTGACGCTGTTGGAATTTTTCGCTGTTTATGTAAGGAACAATGAGTATTTGAACACTGAGAAAAGAACTGACTTGTTTTTAAATTGAAAAAAAAGGAAAAGTTTCAAAGACTTAATGGCCAATCGAAGCTTTCTTTCAACACAAGGCAGCAAATCTTTGACATTTAAATGATAATGTGAAATAGCAACATTAAACGCTTTAATTCGTTTACTTGGGAAGATCCATCCAACCATCTGTGTTGGAGAAGGGACAAAAATTAATATTTTTATTAATAACAAATATTGATATGGAATCTACATTGTTTTGTTGGTCCGAATAATTTAGAGGGAAAATAATTCAGAAGGATGGAATGAGATAGCATTCCATTAGAGGTCTGTCTACTTCCATCCATATAAAATATTACGTGGCTGCTATCTTTACCATAACATAGCCCTCGAGCTCTCGTTCCCTTGAGGTGCATGACGTACTTTTTCATCTCTCAACCTGTGTCCTCATCCTTGCCATGCCAGTCACACTGACATTTTGGCTCACCCCCGTCTCTCTGCCTGAACAAGTTTGAACAAGTCTGGGCACCAACAGCTCTCTATACTAGACTAGATTAGATCTAGACACCCCCTGTTTCACAATAGCCCACACTCGGTCCGACTCGGATGCTTTTCGTCACGTTCGAAAATAGAACCGTAGGGTGAGGCAATAGGCATTAGGCAGACTGCCCGTTTGGGGAGGAGTTTGTCGTCCAAGTACAAAATTACAGAATTCCCAGTACTGCCAGAAGGTCATAAAGTATCGTATTGCTCATAAATTGTTCTACAGGTTTCTCAGCAACTTGTAGGGAATATGAAAAAGCACACACAAAATAGAAAAAAAACTGCTTACACAACGTGTACTATTGTAGAAAAGAGCGTCCAAATTTGAAGAGACATGATAATTATCATACCAAAATGAACTGCCAGTATCAATAGCCATTTTATTACTTTTTTGAACTAGCAATTAAATAAGAGAGGAAAATACCACCGGCAGTAGTAGTAGTAGTAGTAGTAGTAGTAGTAGTAGTAGTAGTAGTAGTAGTAGTAGTAGTAGTAGTAGTAGTAGTGGTGGTGGTGGTTGTTGTTGTTGTCGGTGTTGTTTTTTGTTCTGAAAGAAAAAGGTGGCTGCGATGAAAGAGCAAGGAGATAGAGTAAAAGAAGAGGGTGTACGAGTTAGTATTTTATTTACATTGCTTCTCTTTGAATCACTTAAAAGGTTTTACTGACAAGCTAACTTTAAAAAAGAGACAAAAATGCAATTGCTATGACGTCAGTGAGTTACGTCACAGGCATCACTCAAAACTCAATGATATGCTGTACTTCTTCTTACGATCATTGTAAAAAATTTTATAAGTTTTTTTAAAACGTGTTTATCGTGTTAAGGAAAGATGATAGCCAGGTCACAAGGGCATCTTGCACATAGAAGCCACGGCTAAAATAGAATATTACTCATTCCAACAACTTCCATCATTTTTTTTTTATTTTATGGTTTTTTTTTCGTTTTCTTGGGGTTTCACAATCGCTAATTTGTGGAATTTAAAAAAGCTAAAACTGATGCCTTATTCATCTCTCTCTCTCTCTCTCTCTCTCTCTCTCTCTCTCTCTCTCTATTGGAGAATAGGGGCGGGAGGAAAGGAGGAGTTCGCTGGGTCACAAACCGTGTGAGGAAATGATTGTGTGTGATGGTGTAGTGTGTGTGTGTACCTCCTAGTATTAGGATGTAGGCGGTGGTTCACTTCCGGGCCGCAGTCTGTACTCCCTGTGCATTCTAAAAATAGAACTGACAGGATGAGGTTTCATAGTTGGAAAAATCTGGATTTAACGTCAGTCTTTTTTTCCTCTTTGATTTTTAAAGGTTTAGTCTTAAACTGTTGTACCTGATTTTCCTCACTCTATGTTTCATTTTGGTGGGTGACCTGTTTTGAACAAAATGAATGTTCTAGTGGACCTATGCGAGTAGTGGTCTTGTGTTTTTAGGGTTTTTATGGGTCTCTGTCGCGCGTAACTCGTATAAGGTCATTGCTTTGTTGTGTTTCTTACTACTACTTCCACTGTCATCTGATTTATTTGCTTAGAGGCAAACGAAGAATAAAAAGTTCTTTTTTTTTGTTTAAGAGTGATTAGAGAAAAGAAAAAGATAGTTTTTTGTCCTTTATACATTTTCATGTTTTCGATTGTTTCAGGAGTTATGTTTGCATTTTGGCATAAGGCAAAGAGCAGAATTAACAGAGAAAGGAAGAGTAGCACGGCGAAAGCGAATTGAAAAAAGATGTCATACAAACAACGAAGCTACAAGCTAGAACAAACCAAATGTACGCACTAGAAAACAGTATGAGAATCATTCTATGCAAGAAAGTCAGGTTTGACCTGTTTAGACTGTAATTGGCTTTGTGTGTTGACTGCCGTGTCTTAAAGTTGGTTTTCCCATGTCTCAAAAGTAGGGTTTTGTGCAAGAAAATACAAAACAAAAAAGGATGCCTAAAGTTTGCGCTAAAATCTGTCCTCTATTCTTGATCTCAGAATAGTATCAAGGCCTATTAAGCAATATATGGTATGACGGAAACATCATATATGGTTTTTAAAAAAACACTGTTTAAAGAGGGGCAAAATTATCAACAAACCCTGAGCAGACAGAGGGTGGAAGAAAAAAAACGAAATACGGAACAAAGACAGTCCACATTTGCGGAAGTTGAAGCCGTCAGTGCATACCCCCTGACCTTGCGAGCTCATTCATTGAATGTGTGAATAACGTGTGCCCGCCTGCATGTCATGTGTGGGTGGGTTTCCGAAAGTTTCAAGTAAATGAAGAAAGACAATAATAAGAACGTATTATTTGGAAATAAGGGGGGGGGGGGTGGATGGAGGACACAAGCGAATCGGTGTATTGTTTATGGGTGCAGTTCAGTCAGGTAGGGTACGTTAGGCTGGGTAGAGAAGATGCTGAACCTGTTGTAGATGGGTCTGGACTTGTGTGAGTGTGTGAGTGCGCATGGGTCCCTGCAGTGTGTGAGTACTATGACTGGAGAGAAAGGCTGTCGAGCGTGCGGTGGAATTCCTACATGGCCCAGGAAGTGTTGTTCTCTCTCTGTGACGGCTCACGGCCCGGTGCACGCCTGTTGTGTGGACGCTCCATAAGAATGCTACCGTTAAAATATCATATGGCATACCTGTAGCAGTGTGGGTGTGTATTTGACAGAAGAGAGGGTGTGTGTATGGGTGATGGACACCCCCCACCACCCCCACCCCACCAATCCCAGAAGAGTGCTACCTTTAAAATATCACTTGGCATACCTGTGGCAATGTGAGCGCGACAAGAGAGAGAAAGAGTGTGTGTGTGTGTGGTGGAGACTGTTTGACTGTTTTGTTACCCCCTAGCTCTTGGGGGTGCACTCTGCCTGGGTGAGGCCAGTGAAGGCCACCGGGACACTGGCTGGGGATGAAGAGCAGACACGACGTAGCACCAGGTTTGAAAAGATATGAATGGTTTGTGGCTTTGTTTGTTAGCTAGATCTAGCTAGCTACACCCGCAGGTTGTGGTGAGGCCGCTGCTCGGAGCAGGGTGGGAGGATGGGATAAAACAGCAAGACCCGGTGATATTGCAGGGGCAGACAAGAAGAAAAAAATAATGATGAAATGAAAATATTTATGGCCTGCAATGGGAAAAGGTTAACGCCAGCTGCTTTTCAAACAGTGTCACGTTGCATCCCGTGTTCTAGTTACCTTTGATACACACGAAAATCTTGAAGTTCGGTCTCGTGCTTTCTCTGGGGAGTCAGTTGTCTGTGTGTCTTAACTTTATGGATACAACGGTCTGCCCACGATTTTTTTAGATCTATCTCTATGAATGCATATTTATCTATCTATCTACTTACCCATTTTTCTATCACATCTGTTTAAGTCACCGTCCATATCTCAACATGTTTTAAAGCATTGATCTTTTCAACTCTATAAATATTAATTTTATCTATATGTCTATTCATCTTCTATTTACCTTTCCGTCTATCCGTCTGTGTCTGTTTCTCGATCATGATTTCTCATCGATTTTCCACATTTTCTTTTTCACCCCGTTAACATTATCAATATATAATATTATTCGAAACGTGACATCTTACGCCAAAGCTGTACATTTTTTTTGTCTACAAATTTCTTTTGTGCTATCTAAACTTTGTACATTTTTCGAACCTCTCTCACTCTTTCTCTCTCTTTCTCTCTCTCTCTCTCTCTCTCTCTCTCTCTCTCTCTCTCTCTATCTCTATCTCTCTCTCTCTGTTTTCCTCTGTCTTTCTACGAATCTATCTATATACCTGCTATTTATCCACCTATCTATGTATATGTATATTTTTTTAACTTCCCAAATACCAAATTGTGTATCATCTACATATGCTTCTACTATTCTATCCAGTTACCAATCTATCACTATCTCTCTGTCTCTTGATATTATTAGCTGACTAAACATTAGCATCTCATCTCACTCTAGATATTTCATAAGCCGCGACTCCACCCGGTTTTTTATCGCCTCTTCGTGGGGGCCACATACCCATCTCAGATATCTGTTCATGGGTTTGGAGTTTCCTACCTGCTTTAGGTGCTTTTTTATGTAACATTCCGCGATCCTGCAGCTCCTCGTAATCTCTAAGATCAAGCCCTTCCCCCGTCGTCGCAGTAAGGAACTCTAGTGTTACAAGCGTGAGTGCAGCATTGCATCGTCCCAGGTACAGAAACTATTATTTTGTTCGTTTATTTATTATGTTATCATTTTTTTTTAGGATTACAGTTTTTTATTTTTCTTCAAAAGAAGATGCTCGTAGACTTTCTATTTCTGTCTCGCTGTATAATTATATTTTGAATATCTCTCTCTCTTACGCTTGCTCTCTCTCTGTCTCTCACTTGTTCTTTCTTTTTTATATCTTCTCTGTTCTCACCTCGCTCTTTACCTCTCCACACACATTTCACTTCTGGTCAGCATTTTCCAAATCAAACTTCTCTCTCTCTCTCTCTCTCTCTGTGTCTCTCTCTCTCTCTCTCTCTGTCTCTCTCTCTTTCTCTCTCTCTCCTTCTTTCTCTCTCTCTTTCTCGCTCTAACTATCAATCTATCTACCTCTCTTTCTCCACTCATATAATTATATTATATTACTTAGCAGTTTCATTTTAGGTGCATAAGTGTCTAATTATCTATTAGCTTAATTTTTTCAATATCTCTCCTTCCTGTTCTTTTACTGCCTCTCTCTCTCTCTCTCTCTCTCTCTCTCTCTCTCTCTCTCTTTCTCTCTCTGTCTCTCTGTCTCTCTGCTTTTCCACATATGGCATCAGGAAGATTGCATGAAATAATCTAAAGTTTCCAGAGAAAGCGATGAATGTCTCGTTAAGAATTTCTCTAATAACTCATAATGAGTATAGTATTTCTATTCTTCTGAAACTCACATCCAACTCCACCTCACATCACTTCAACTCATTTTCCTCTCTTCCCTCGTTTTACTATGCCAGTGTTTCTTTTCCTTCCTATGCTTTCTTATTCTTTTTATTTTCATTTCCTCGTATAACTCACTCGTTCTGGAATCGTTCCTTACCGTTTCCGCTTTTTTTCTCTACTATGAAGGTTTTTCTTTTTTTTTTTTTTTACCGGCTTTGCCATTCACAAGCAGCACGCGTACGATGATCGTTACTGCATGCCTAGGGTGAATCATGCAAGGAACATCCAAGTGGCCATGTAGTTCATTCATTTTCTTCCGAAAGTATTCAGAGAAACTCAGCGCGGAAAAAAAGTATAGGCGGATTTACTAATGTTACTGTTAAAAGGTGAACGTGCAGTAATGGAAGGAGAAGAAGAAGAAGAAGAAGAAGAAGAAGAAGAAGAAGAAGAAGAAGAAGAAGAAGAAGAAGAAGAAGAACGAGAAGTTGAACAAGAACAAGGAGAACAAGAAGAGCAAGAAGAACAAGAACAAGGAGAAGAAGAAGAAGATGAAGAAGAAGAAGAAGAAGAAGAAGAAGAAGAAGAAGAAGAAGAAGAAGAAGAACAAGAACAAGAAGGAGGAGGAGGAGGAGGAGGATAATACGATGACGAAGAAAAAGAACAAGAACAAAAAGAAGAAAAACAACAGCCTACAACAACAAGAACAGGAACAACAAGAACAAGAACAAGAAGGAAAAGAAGAACAAGAACAAGAAGAACAAGAGTAACAAGAACTCCACAACACATGCTTTGTCTTGCTTGTTTGTTTATGCTTATGTTTATGTAAAAGGGTGGCGATGATGATGGCGTTGTCGGAGATAGAGACGACGACGACGATGATGATGATGATGATCATCATCATCATCATCATCA
>BMAT01011593.1:51256-65715 GCA_019649035.1 Elysia marginata | reverse complement strand
GTTTGTCACAGGACCAGTTTATCACAGGACCGATTTGTCACAGGCCCAGTTTGTCATAGACCCAGTTGCGACAGACCCAGTTTGTCTCAAGCCCACTTTGCCATAGACCAAGTTTGTCTTTCAGCACAACCGCCTTGACTGGCCCAAATGTGCACTGCATGATAGAATATTTTTTTTTTCTTTTTCAAGGATATAATAGAAACAAATTAACACAAAGACCAATGCAAAAAAAAATCGGCCAAATAGTGGATAGGGGCCATACCAGCAAAAATAACGTCGCTATATAATTGTGCTGCATGATGGAAGTTATCACTGATATTCTCAAAATAGTTACGGTAATAAATCATTGTTTGGTTGGCATTATTGAATTAAAAAAGAAAACAGCGTTCAGTGCATTTACAGAGCACAGTAGTTTGCTTGGTTTGATTTGCATAAAAAGAAACATTGAAAAACATCTGCCGAATTAACATTGCAAAGGAACCATCTCTACACCAACAGTTTTAGGTATAAAGTAAGAAATCTTAAATTGCAACTACATTATTAAATTGCTAATTTTTTTGCATTAAAGTGCACACACAAAAAAAATTATGTACTTTATAATTGCTTAAGTTAATGTTAAAAAAAACCCAACAAATTAAAAAGTTCAATGACCCGATTTAGATCCATGTTGTTTAAATTTACACATTAGGTCTATAAATTTTAGTATAAACATTGAAAAAAAACGAACACAATTAAAATTTTCTAAGACTATTTTATTTCTGGAAAAGCAAAACGAGGACAATAAATATGGTTTGACAACATCAAAGAACGGACGTACAAAATCGGGTCCTTCTGGTGCAGGCCTGTGACAAACTGGTCCCTCTAAATGATAAAATGTGATAAACTGACCCTTCTAAATGATAAACTGACAAACTGGTCCTGTGACAAACTGGTCCCTCCAAATGATAATACCGGCTCTGTGGCCTAGCGGTAAAGACACTCGCTCAGAGATCGGAAGGTACGGGTTTGATCCCAGGCCGAGTCAAACCAAGGACTTTAAAATTGGTATTCATAGCTGATCCGCCTGGTGTGTGGCATTATGGATTTAAGTCAGGTCGGCCCAGTGTCAGGACAATGTGACCGGGTGTGGTGTATGCAGCGCTCAGTACATCACAGTTTGGCATCACGCTTTCAATTGTCCCAAGCGCCGTCTCTGATATAACCTCGTAGTTGAAAAGAGACTTTAAAATTCAAACAACCAACCAACCCTCTAAATGCTAAACTGTGACAAACTGGACGCCCCACTCTAACATCATGAGAGCCATGTTTTTTTTTTTTTTCGGTTTTCGACAGTTTGGACACTACATGTGTAATGTCATAAGCGCGTGTGTATGTTTTCGGCCGGCAATAGTAGTGGCATAGCATTGCTAGAAAATGTAAAAACTTAAATTTAAAAGTGCTCACCTAAACAAACTCAATAGCCAAAACGGCTAGCAATTCACGCTGATAGTAGCAGTGACTAGCAGTCAATTCTAACCTTTTCCAGTAGGAGCATCATAATTGTGTGCTTATCTAAGAGATATCATTTTTGATAAAAATAAAAAAAAAATGAAAAAAAAATCTGTATTAAAGAAAGTTATAATGTTAATGGATCTGACGATGATAAAAATAACAGCAAGAAACACAATAATGAAAACCATAATAATGTTAAAAACAATATTCATTATATTTATGACATTTATCATTATAATTTTATTAATGATAGTGGTAGTTTTAGTAGCAACAGTAATAGTAGAAGCTGCAACAGCAGCAGTCACTATTGTCATAGTCGTAGTTGTGGTCGCAGCGACAGTGGTTGTATTAGTGGTAAAAACGTCATTAGTGATAGTGGTAAAAACGTCATTAGTGATAGTGGTAAAGGAGGTGGTAATATTAGTAGTAGTAGTAATAGTAGTAGTAGTAGTAGGAGCAGCAGCAGCGGCCGCAGTGGTGACATCAGGAGTAGTAGTAGCAGTAGTCGAAGTAATAGTATTGTAGTAGTAGTAGTAGCAGCAGCAGCAGCAGCAGAGTTCGGAGACGGAGGACCAAAAACAATCTGGAACCCCAGAATGATAAAGCCAAACAGCTATACTTTATACCCGGTACGTAAGCTGAATGGAGCATGAATGTTCTACTGATCTGATATCGTATTATTTTACAATGTATGAGCAGTTAATGTAGTTTCCATAAAGGATTTAAAAAGTTACTCTATATTCTGTATTTTCGCCAGTGTTTTGAGTGAAAGTTAGAGCTTCTTTAAAAATTATAGGTTGAGGGGGGGGGGGTGTTTAAGTGAGGCTGAAGGACCTGCAGTACAAAGGCCTAAGCTCATCAAAAGCCACAAACTTACAGGCTGAATATCGCACCAGGATGTTAGATGTTTTAACCCCGGGTACCATCCACTCACAATAGATTTGAATGCGGATAGGCAGCATTACTTAAACCTCGGCTCTGCACTCTGAGATTTTTCAGTTCTACGCACAAGGGCATGTGGCCAAGCGGTAAGACACTCGCTCAGACATCGGGAGGTGTGTGGTTCGATCCACGGCCGAGTCAATTCAAGGACTTTAAAATTGGTATTCACAGCTGATCCACCTGGTGGCTGGCATTATGGATTTAGTGTTAAGTCTGGTCGGCCCGGTGTCAGGATAATGTGACTGGGTGTGGTGTATTCAAACGCTCCTTACATGACAGTGTGGCAGAACGCTTTCAATTGTCCCAGGCGCCGTCTCTGAGATAACCTCGAAGTTGACTGGGACGTTTAAAAAAAAAACGGGCTCAAGGTCACCATTGTACTCATGACATTTTTAGCGCAATCGGTCACTTACATGTGAATTTAGGTTGGTTTATTTCATAACCTTTGTTCAGTTGGCCTGATATTTCGCTCGCTTGATTTATTTTAGTATAAAACGTCACTTTTGGTTAGTGCTTGATTTAAAGTAGGGGTAGCGTGGCAGAGTGGTTAGCGCGTCTGCCTCGAGATCTTGAGGTCGCGGGTTCGATTCCCGACCATGCCATGTTGGAATATCCTGTGGAAAGCAATTTACCGTAACTTTCCCCAGTCCACCCACCTGTAAAATGGGTACCCAGCTACAGGCTTCAAATGTACTGGTCTGCTAGGGGATTAGTGGCGCTGCTCTGTGGCGACACAGTTACGCTGAGTAACGAAGACCAATTTCCCAAAAGGGATAAATGTAGTGTATAGAAAAATATCCACGGTTAATTTGATGTAGGAAATAAATATGAAATGAAAAGTGCGTTTTTTTTTAAATTTTCGTGACTTTATTTCTATGTAACATCCTTTTGATTTACACCCTTGGTGAAAATATAAAGAAAGCTGAATTCTAAAATTTGGTGTGCAAAGATCACCTCGCTCTATAATATCACCCACATTTCGAAAGTTTACATGTTTTTTTTATTATTAACAGAGGCCTTGCCTCATCTTGCCAAACACTTTAAGGCCTATATATAAGCGCTTTGACATTAGATTCGGCGATCTTACAACGAAATGGCACAAATTTCTGTTATATCTTTTCTGTTTTAAAACCCATCTGAGATAGTTCATTAAAACACGCGTCCACTGGTTGATATTTCATTAAGGGGACTGACTCGACAGTTAGTCCAGGCGCTACAACTCGCCCTGCAGTTTTTAATGTGTGAAAAAAGCTCAATGAGCCCTGTTATTCCCAGACCACTAGTACAGTAAGCTAGAACTGGCTCTTCTCATGGTGCGTTCTATTTTCCGATGTAGGCCACAGACCTCAACCTATAAATAGCAATTTATAGGTTGAGGTCTGTGATGTAGGCCTAGATATCTTTAGCGTAGATATTTTCCTTTTTATTGTACAAGCTAGAAAAAAGACAAAATGACGAATCTAAGCTAGTCGAACTGGTGTATATAGGATACCAAAGGGGTAATAGCTGTAATGAAACTGTAGGAGAAAACCCAGAAAAGCTGAAAAAAGCTCATAATAATTCTATGGTGTTTCCCGATCATCTCAATAAGGTCAAGTTCGTCTTTAAAGTAAAACTTGTCTAAAAATGTGCCTTCCTTTCCCGTAATATTTCAAACTTAAACCACTTAAAATCGCATTGAAAGAATCACGATTATTTGAAGTCCTTTTTTTCACTTTTAACGCTCAGAACCTTTGCAATATTTGAAATCCCAACGCGTTTCAGTTTTGATATTCGAAGCCCTAGAAATGATCGCTAGAGTAGCCTATTTTTATCGTAAATCGCAGAGTAACAATATGTTGAACGAGTTACGAGAGTAATTTTTTTTTGTTTTGTTTTATCTCTCCCGCAGGTTAACCTCGATTTTTTAGGAGACGAAAGCTCTCACTACATGAACAATTAGACAGTTCTACAGAAAACCAGAAAACAGAACAAAGACATGGAAGGTTGACAAAAAGGACCAAAACTCTGATGACAACTTTCAGGATATCTTAACGTTATGGTAAAAAATGACTAACACAATGAGATCGTGAAAAAATAGACCACAAACTGATTTTGAAAAAAACAAGGAGTAAAACTAAAAAGAGGGAAACTGAAAGAAAGGACTTGAACATGTGCGCCCCAAAAACAGTAGAACAAAATTCTATTTATATTCCAAGGATGGAAAGCTTTTTTTTATATAAACAACCTCTTCAATCCACTGCGGATCACCTTTGAATTTTCGAACTTAGTCTACAAGAAAAGATTCTGGAATCTACATTGAAGCTAATTCGAAATTAAACAGTTACGTAAGTTTGCCAACTGGTCGCTCTTTTATCACATCTGCCATGGTGTTCGCCCTGCAAACCTGCTGTATACCAACACCGACGAACAATTTATGAAACGGAACAAATATACTTAACACCATAAACCATATTCGGACATCGCCGCAATCCTTTGGACCAAGCCAACAAAGTTATTTTTGTGAGCATGAAAACTTAGAAGTATAAGTGCCATTCTGAGACACACGTGCACAAACCACCAACTCGACTCACAAAATAGGTCTATACCATTATCTTGAAATGGAATTTGACATGAGAGAGAGCCACAGAGGGGAGTGCGCCTGCCTAGAAAATTAGGCGAATCAAGTTTTTTTATCAGACGCGGAAAGTTGATCGAACAAGAGCTTGATCTTCAGTCATTTCAACTCTGTGTTGGCCTGAGGCTAAAATCAAGAGAAGTTGGTAAATTCGATACATGTAGACAGCATATACCACAAGTCATTCTCTTCAATTACAATCGATTTTTTTTTTGATAAATATAATTTATTATTTTTATAACAAAACAAAGTTTTTGTAAATTTCTCCTTTTGGCCATTTTTACTAGAAGTCTTTTTCTAACGACTACTTATTACATACCTTAATTGAATCTGTCAATAACTGCAAACAATAACAATAAACTTAAACTGATTTTTGCCCCTCCCCCTCATTTTTCTAATAAAAATTGTTCATGTATTTTACAAATTTTAAGGCTAACTGTATCGTCCAATAAATATTTGTTCGATTAACTGTTTATCTTTTTTAGCAATTATTGGGACCCAAACCCAATTTTGTTCGCTACGAGTTTGATTCTATGTTTGTGTCAATTTACTTAGGAACCCCTACAGTAACGGCTACATGTTGGATCGCTTACTCTAAGAGACCTCCTTCAAATCTTCATGCAGTTGTCTGTCTAACCGTAAGTTTTTGTTCCTTCTTTTCACACACCAAGATATTGACTCGGTATGCTAAATGCCAAATCTAAAAATGACTTTGAACAGTGCATTGTAAGCGTTCTAAAAATTTTAATCCTATGTTCATTGCACGTGCTAGAAACGCTTACTTTTTCACAGCATATAATTTCACCAATAATCTCCCGGAAGCTATAGCTTAGATGTGTATCCTGAGGCACGTAAGGTATAATTAGCTCATGCTTGTAGAATCACAAAATCTTTTTGTATTTTCTCCAGATAAAAAAGAATGTCTTCACGTGCAAAAACTGACTGATGTATATTCAATATCTTGAGTTGAGCACACACGAAATTCCAGCACAGAGAGAGCCAAGCATCTTTCTCCACGATGCTCTAAACCAAGGGCCATCACATGATGCGTCACTTAGTGAGATGAAACTCTTCCAACAAAGGACCCTGACGGGCAAGTTGTGCATCTTGCTTCTTTCCTGGTTTTTTTAATCATACAGTCATGCATTTATTTCATCATATTTTGTGTATGTGTTTAATCATGAAGCAATCTATGCGGCCCCTTGAGTTTATCTTTGTCAGGTATAGGCGCTCACGCTCGTTTTGAACCTTGAGCAAACTTTATTTTTCAACTTGTAGTACTCGTATTATTGTAAGGCGATCTAAAGGAGTGCCTCCGAAGTAGTGCGCTCGTCCTATAAATAGCTCAAAGTTTCTATCATGTTTGAATGGCACCGCTCAATAGTCATGTAGAGACTATAGCGCGCAGTGTCAGATTTTTCGGCTTTATTCTCCGTAACAAGATCTGTCTCTACTGTTTGAAGAAATTTTTCTCTGTGTCAGGGTTTGCCGTAGAATTTTATATGGTCTGTGAGTGTGAGTGTTAGAAAAACCGTATGTCATGTGATACTGACTGACAGATAGATTGATACATAAAGGATTAGTAGGGTTATTTGCTTGAAAATCCTGCTCAATCTGTCAAAATTTACTGTACTCATCAACATGTCCAGCCCCTGGAGTAGCCAACAACGTTGTCTACAAAGAGATCCTCCAACAGTAATTACAGGTAGAACTATTAGCCGTGTGAACTAATTGACCTCACACTTACAGCGACAGTATACACATTTTAAATTAACTTATGTTTAAATTGTTTTAAGTGAGCTGTGCATTGTGGTACAAACATGCATATTAAATATTTTAATGGATGCAAAGGGATAACTAATTTTTTTCAGGTGATACATATGCGATTTTTAAAATAATTATGCGGATTAGGTTATAATTTTGCAGATAATAAAGTTTTTCTACATGATAGGCCTACTAATGCGACTATTAATTGCACGGTCCACTGACCCGAGATATTTGATAAGAGATAGATAGATAAGTGAAAACTTCAGATAGATAGATATATAGTTTGGAAAAATCGATAATATATATATAGATAAGTGGAGAGTTTAGACAAATAGATATGTAGATAACTGGGGAGTTTAGATAAATCAATGGATGGATGAATTGATGGGTGGGTGGGTAGGTAGATAGATAGATAGATAGATAGATAGATAGATAGATAGATAGATAGATAGATAGATGGATGGATAGATGGATTGGTGATAGATAGATAGAGAGAGAGAGCTAGCTAGATAAATAGATAGATATATGAGTAGATTCTAGGTTTTTTGTCATGAAATACAGTGCTCGACTTGTTTAAGGAGTTTTTGTATACATTGTAGAATAGTCCTACCTTGTTTTAGATAGGTAAGTAAGGAGTTGAAAAAAAATTCTAAACGGGTAACGGACAACAGAATCTGAATAAAAAGAGTTATTAAAGAATTTGAGTAGCTTCAAAGATATAGAATCTAAATTTGTTGAACTATTTCTGATTTTTGAAGCAAGAGAGGGACATTCTGAGCGAGTAGACTAGAGAGAAAGCGAGATGCATGAAGAGAGAGAGAGAGAGACAGGGGAGGCTGAGGAAGAGGAAGGAAAGAGAGAGGGGGTAAAGGTCAAAGGTCATCAAGTGCAATTCTGTGAAAATTGAAAATTTTCCAAACTGTTTTGTACTTGAAATAAGACTCATTTTCATCCTTTAAAGTTTGGTGATTAAGAAAGGTTTAGATTTTGCAAAAATTAACATCTTAGTGCCATAATTTATTACGCTAAAGACCGATTTATTTTTTTCTAAGTCCGCTTTCTCCACTAGGTCATTTTCGTTACAAATGTGTGTACATTTTTTTCATTTACGCCGCTTAAATCCGGGTTATATGCTTGCAAATGGCTACACACATTTATAAAAATGTGTTGGACCTAGATGTATTTTTGGTGAGGTGGTGAATTAAAAAAGGAACAAAAATTAAAGAGACAGTATACAAGTAATGGACAATATAAACGACTAATCAGCTCAGTATTTGACTGTTTCAAGCGTCTCATGACCCGCAGTAATGAAAACAGTTCTTATTTAGAAAAAAGCGCGAAACTTTTGTATTTATTTATACACCTACCTGACCTATCGCCTTCCGCGTCCTGGTCCTCCGACCTGGACGCCTCGGCTGCTTCTCGGATTTTCGTGGTGAACCCTTTCCACTGTTGTCTGTCTTGTGCAATTGATCTCAGGTGGTCGAGATCTTCGTTGGTCTTTAGTCTAAGTTCGCCTGTTGGTAAGCGAGAGAGATCCTTGTTGAGGACGTTCGGAAGTGTTGTTATTGGCCTTCCTAGAAACTTCCCGCCTTTGCGAACAAAGTATGCCTCCATAGATTTATTGGCTGGAATTTCTATATCTCTTCTCAAGATATGTCCGAAAAGGCACCACCGGCTTTCGAGGATGTGCAATGAAAGATGTTTTTCGTTGCATTTTTTGTATAGTGATTCGTTTTAATTTTAACTGGATATTTTATATTGAGGATTTGTTTCAGTTGTTTTCGATGGAAGGCGTCTAATTCATCCTCTTCATTTTGTGTTAGTGCCCATGTGCCACAGTTGTATGTGAGTATTGATTTAACAAGTTCCCGGTATAGTTTAATTTTAGTGTTATCTTTATTTTGTCACCTCCTATCCAGATGTTTCTAAGCTTTAGCAGTGCAGAGGTGGACAGTTGCTTTCTTCTCTCAACATCTTCTTTGTCTCCAATGAGTGATCCTACTTTTTTAGTTTCTCTCCAGTCTTTAGCATTCCTTGAAGGCGTCGTGAAATCTGTTTTGTCCACATTGACAAAGTCTGTGCCTTTCAAGAGCTTTTTGTAACTCTTCTACTTTGACGAATTCCAGTGAGACAAAGTCTACATCGTCCGCGTATGCAACCTCTCTTGGCAGAAGCCTTTCTATGTCTGTAGGCGGAGAGATGTTGGTTCGTATATCTCTTAGTGCATGCTCTAAGTAGATTATGAACAAGACTGGACTGAGGCTATCTCCTTGTGGTGTGCCTACATTACTTATAAAAGGTTTTTCTTCCGTAGCCTTATTCACTTTAGTGTTTACCACTGTGTTGCTCAGGAGGAAGCGAATTATTCTGACCTCGTCTTCATCTACAATTGTCTTTAGAATGTCAAGCAGAGCTTTCCTGTCGATGGTGTCAAATGCTGCGGACATGTCAATTCCTGTGATTTTAATTTCGACATTTTCAGCGTTGGTTTTTGCAGCAAGCCATTTATGGGTCCACACCACATCAGCTGTACTTCGGTCTGGTCGAAATCCACTTTGACTGGGTGATAGGTACTTCTCAACCTGCGGTCGTATTCTGTTGAGTGTTATTATTGACAAAGCTTTCTGAATGGTATTTAGTAGTGTAATCGGTCTTAGGTTCTTTGGTGGACCTTTAGGTTTGCCTGGTTTAGGGATAGCAATTAGTTCTCCTACATATATGTTGGGGTCTTGGTGCTTTTCGAAAGTGTCGTTAAATGTTACTGCCAGCTGTTCGTCTAAAGCTTTTGTGCCATACTTCAGAAGTTCAGCACTTATTCCGTCTTGGCCTGAGGCTGTGTTGTTTTTAAGACGATCCAGACTTTTCCTCACCTCTCCGGCTGTTATTGGTTTGTCAAGCGCTTTCGGTGGGCCTTGAAACGCATCGATGTTTTCGATACTAACATCTTGAAATTTGGATTTAAAGTACTCAGCAACGATGGTTAGAACGTCGTTTGGATTTATAACTAGTTTCCCGGAGTTGTCCTCTACTTTGGGTTTTCGTATTGTTTTTGATTTAATAGCTTTACAGCTTTAAACATTGCATGGTCATCATTATCATTGTTGATACTTTCTACCTTTTCCTCAAGTTCTTTGTTTCTTATTTCGTTCGCTTGTTTTCTTTTTTGGTGAAGTATCACATTTCTTTCTTTAGGTCAGACCGTTTTTCTTCAAGTTGCCTAAGGTCTCTCTGTTTTGTTGACAACTCAGATATGACAGGGTCTGGTACACGGTTGTGTCTACTGTGTGCGGTTGTTCCCACGCTTACTTCCCCGGATTCTTTAATAGCCACTTGTAAGTTTCTCCACGAGTCAGCGACTGTGTTGTTTTTGTTGACGTTTTGTTCTTTCAACTTGAGCAATCGTGTGTCAAGCTGGCTTTGGTATTCTTTTTGACATTGTTCTCGGTTGGCAATGCTGGATATGTTACTTTTTTGCGACTGAGGCGTGTTATTTTGAACAGACCATAGCCTGTGTTGATCCAGCCTAAAATTTGTTTTTACTAATTGGTGGTCGCTCGTTACAAGGGTTCCAGCGTACGATCGTTAGTAAATGTTTATGACGTTTTTGACAAATGACATAATCAATCTGGTTGTATATATTGATTATTTTTCCTGTTGCTTTGTCTGTCCATTGTCCTGTCCATGTTGTTATGTGTCTGGATTCGTGGTTGAAGGCACTATTGGTGGTAAATAAATGTCTGTCTTCGCACAATTCTACTAATCTCTCTCCGTTCTCGTTTTGTATTCCTTTAGAGAAACGACCAACACAACTGTCTCCTTTTTGTCTTTTTCCAATTTTTGCGTTGAAGTCCCCAGCTAATATAAGAATGGTATTTTTACCTATAGAGTCTAGTGTATTGGTCAGGTCTTTGTGAAATGATTCTAGCTCCTCTGGGTTTTTTTAGCACTCTGTCTTTTTTATATAAGGTAGAAATAATTAATCAAAGATTAAAAGTAACCATGCAAGAACATACGACAGCAAGAGATAATGCCGAAAATTGAGCCTCATTTTAACCAATAACTTTCCGTTCAAATATAGCGTGTCATACATAATTCCCTGTTGCGATAATTATTAATAGCTATAGGCTTTCCTTTGTTGGCAAAAAAAATCAAATGATTTGTGGGTGAAATGTGGAGCAAAATGATGCATATTGAGTATACTATAATATGTTGAAAATATTCCAGAAAATTTTCTTAGAACAGAATAAGCTAAAAGAAAACAACAAAATCCAATTTAATTACAAAGAGCAAAATGTCAACGATAATCATTGTTTTCAATAAAAGTTCAAAGCAATATTATAAGTACATTATGGTTGGCTTATATATTTACTAATAATGTGTACGCAGAAAATGCCGAGTTGGTTAAGCCTATGCGCCAAAAAATTAAGGTTTTCAATTTATTGACAAAGGTAGCTCGTAAAACTTCTAGAAGACGCATAGCATAAAGTCAAACTAATTACACCAAGTTAAAAAAAAACTTACTGAAACAGCGATGGCATGTCAAATGATACAAGATAACCTAGAAGACATATATTTCTCTACTTGCAGTGTATACGATTTAAGTACAGTATTTTCGAAACCATAGGTTTCAACATTTACTCATTGTGCATTAACCTCTTGTGATCCGACGGTATTTAGAAGTCTACCTATTTAAAATAAAAAAAAACCCATCAAACGTTCTTATAAGTTATTTTTTGCAAATGCAGCCTGCCAATTTCTCCATTGGTGAGCCATGAGAAACTCAAACTATTGTTCTATTTAGCAATGACATCTCATTTAGTGGTATACTTCGAAAATCAGTCCAACCATTTGCCACAGCGTTTGGGAAAATCGTAATTTTTTTCATAATTTCTCTCTTTCTATGTAAACTATAGAAAAGATGGTGAAATTTAGAACGCTTCCATATAAGCACCCCTGCTAAGAACAACCTCAGTTTTGTTAAAAATTTTAGGCAAGAAGGAGTTACAAAAATACATTACTTAAGATTTTAGTTGGTGGTGTTTTAGGTATGAAGAGCACTAATCAATCAAAACTGTACAAATGATTGGACATCATACAATATTCAAGCTTCATTTAGTTAATATTGCTTCTTTCTTAAAATGCATTTTGGACATTTCCCAGAAGGTTAGGTTAGGTTGTTTGAGTTTTAACGTCTCTTTTCAACTACAAGGTTGTATCAGAGACGGCGCTTGGGACAATTAAAAGCGTGCCGCCACACTGTGATGTAAGGAGCGCTTGCATACACCACATCCAGTCACATTATCCTGACACCGGGCCGACCAGACTTAGCACTAAATCCATAATGCCAGACACTAGGCGGATCACCTGCTAATACCAATTTTAAAGTCCTTGGATTGATGCGCCGGGGATCGAACCCTCGCCTCCCGATCTCCGAGCGGGTGTCTTACCGCTAGGCCACATAGCCGGTTTTTTCCCCCAGAAACATATATTCATCCATGTATGCGTTATAATTTTGAGCACCTAAAGGGCTTCTCCAAAAATAAAAATAAAAAAAAAGATTATCGCAAGGAAAATCAGTACCGGGTATGCCATCCCTCACATTGCTTGTTAGTAAAGCCTGTAAGTTCGTTTTGATAACGCTATCTAAATAATCTTCATCCTCACTTTCGCTGTCATATTTTTCATTTGTTTTAAAATATTGAGGTATGTTTTTACAACTTTCTTCCATGCAACTGATACAGGCAGGAGAACAATTAGGGCCATGTTTCCGGCAAACGCATCGAAAAGAAGAACAATCTCCTTTGCACTTGCAAAACATTGAAGTTCAAAAGCTCTTTAGGGGCAGGTGAGGTATCTGTGTAGATTGGGTATCAGACGTAATTCAAAAGCTCCCAATGCCACTGTATTAAAACCGGATACACCTTGGAATAGCGCATCTTTTGTTTGGCAGATCAAAGGAGTACGTGCGCTATTCAAGGTATTAAAATATCGAGATTTTCGGAAGAATTTGGGCGCATACTTAAAAGTTCCATCTGCATAGGCCTCACTGCAAGATTGTAAGTGTGTCAGGTTTTCTTCGCATGAGATCATAATGATTTGGGTGTCGGGGTCATTTACGAGAACTGAAAGGTTGCTTTCCTCTGGTAGATAGGTTTCAAGAACTCTAAATAAGTCAGCCCTCTCTTTTGGCAACTTTGGCATTAACTTGGCTCTCTCTCTCTGTATATGCTGTTTGCGATTGAATGCATGTCTTTAATGGTGATGTTTTGAAATCTTTTGGTCTCTGTACATATGATTTTGCTGGCTCTAGCCGTTGATTGATCTACTGCCTTTCGTTTGCATGCCGAGCGTACATCATTGAGATCGAGTTCTCGACTGTCACACTTTGGATGGTTGTGTTCGGAAGGTTGAGATGTAATTTGTTTCATTTCTATGTCCGTTTTACATCTTGCCTTGCATTTTGGATTGCAGCATCTCCAGTTGATAGACACAGATGTTTGGTGATCTTTGCGGAATTTGAATCCTTGGAGTAAAATGCCTGTTGCTCCTTTCCTGGTCACAAATGTGGTTAACTCTAGATGGACTGATGTCATGTTTCTATGTCAAAGATAAAAATAAAATGATTTGAAACCTTTAAGAAACGGGCTCTAAACCATGTCTGTAACACATTTGCTAGATCTATCAAGTACACGTTACTAAATTCAACATCAGACTGACTGTGAAGAGAGAGAAGGAGAGGAAGAGAGAGAAACAGAGAGAGAGAGATATGCTCACTGTGCTGTACATTGAACCCTATACTTTATACCATGAGCAACCTCTAAAAAAAGAGAAAAAGAGAGGTGTGATAAAGTGAAAGAAGAGAGAGAGAGATGCTCACTGTGCTGTACATTGAACACTGTACTTTGCACCCTGAACAGCCTAGTTTTTAGGAAAATTTTAAAAGGTCACTTGTGTGCGTGTGTGTGTGAGAGAGAGAGATAAAGACAGAGAGACACATAGAAAGAAATAGACAAAGCGGAAAGAATGACATATAAAGAGAGAAAAAGAGAGGGGGTGATAAAGTGAAAGAATAGAGAGAGAGAGAAGGCGAGAGAAAGAGAGACAGAAGGAGAGGAAGAGAGAGAAAGAGAGAAAGAGAGAGAGAGAGAGAGAGAGAGAGAGGGAGAGAGAGAGAGAGATGCTCGCTGTGTCGATTTCGAATGACCAATAGAGACTGGTACTTACATGTAAAGTCAAGTACAAAATATCGATATGTTCGATATAAAATATCCGATTTATAGGTGCGCTATTCCATGTTTCGGCATTTACATCGAATAGCGCATCTGAGTGACGTCATATGCGCTATTCCAGGGTGCACCCTTAAAACCTTGTCTGCACGGTCAATCGATTCTTTTCAAACCCTTACTTGCAAGAAAACTCTTACGACATGGAACTTAGAGGCAGCACACGTAGGTGGTAATGTGTGGGCCTATACGGCATGTTTTTGGGATGCCACTTGTGTTCTACTTTCTGTACCTGAGCTCATTCAAACTCTCGATGCTTCCACCTTACAAACAGACCAAAACCTCCTTTTCTGATTTTATTTTTTTCTCTCTTTCGTCCATTGACAACCATGAAATTTTTAGCTGCTGCTTTAAGT